>CABFVX010003082.1:22086-37806 GCA_902151425.1 Timema shepardi
CCCCCCTCCCCCGCTTGTATCCCATCACAAACATACATGTGATAGCTGTCCACATGATTGGTCCTTGACACTGGAGTCAAATTCATTATCATGAAAATACAACCCGGAAACAAGAGTTGATCCCTAGATCTTCGGCCTCGGTAGAGCATTGGCGCATTAATCCAAAGGTCTCTTGTTCACTTCCCTTTCCTGCCTATGGTTACAGGTGCTGAACAGGTGCAGGGTGATTGTTATCATGTCCGCTCGTGATGACGCCAGCATGAAAAGTCTGGAGGACATCTTCCAGAACATTTTGATACAGCAGAACAAGATAGCAGCCTCTTCAGACCAGTTAGTTGGTGTTTCTGTTTTATATGAGACAAAGTCCGGCACCTTAGCTCAATTCGTAGCGGATCTGCCTACCGATTTAAGGATCATTGTTTCTGTACTTGGCATGACCTATCATTGGTGAAGTCTTTTTTTTATCACCGCATCTCGCTACCCAAATTACACAAATGGGGTAGGGATAAGGAAGGTAGAATGGATAGGAATTGTACTTGTATTTTTATGGTGGAAGGGTGGGAAATCATTTACCAAAAACCACTTAAGGGTACATCTGATCATGATTGAGAATGGGACACCCCTTACACCAGCAGATGGCAAGTGGCAGCTTACAAGGCTCTTCTTTCCTGCCCGCATTACGAATTTAAATCTCCAATTTACCGCTGAATCTTGGGAAAAAAATTAGGAACATAAAAGGAAATAGAATTATGATGGAATAATAAAAAATTACAAATAGTAGCTAGATGTTAAAATTCTTCCTTATAATCCATTCGTTATAACATTAATACATTCATTTCAGTGTTAAGTTACCGGTCTGGGGTTTGGTTGTTAAGTTAATCCTATAGTTATGAATGGTTTTAAACTACCATTAAGCAGTATTAGAGCTCTTGAACAAATTTCACTTGGGAAGTCAAGAGGGACACCAAAGGGCAGGTGGTTAAAGGGAGTGTGAAGGAGAAAGGAGAGGTGATGGAGATAAAGAATACGTTGTAGAGGATTGTGCTCCAAAAAAACCTGGCCAATAGCTGGAAACTGTCCGTGTTGACAATAAGCAATGGAAAGATATGAAGCCCAAACTTTGACTGTATATTATTATAATAAATAATTTTAGGGTCTGTGTGTGCTTATTTTGATTCTCATTTCCTTTTTTTTTAGCTTGATTGCTATCCACCACTGTCACCTTGTGATCATCAACATCCATCCTAATACCGTCGTGTCCCAAGTTTCGAGCCATCCTGTGAAGGAGGTCAGTTGGACGGTTACGGAAAGAATATTTTATTGAATTTAAAAAATAAAATAGCTGAGGAAACTTTTGCAAAAGGTCAATAGTTATCTCACCCATCAAGATTGACACCATCTGTTAGGGACCTGCAAAGCAGACTTTCTTTTAGCACCGCGTTTTGCTACCTGTTCGGGTCACACGTCTACGTACTAATTACGATAGTGGGATGGGCACGGGGAAGGTTGAATTCGAAGGAATTGTACCCACACTTGTGCGAAGAAAGTGGGAAACCATTAAAGAAAAACCACCATCAGTACACCAGACTGGGATCAAACTCCAATCTCCCCATCACCGGCGGTTTAGACTATGCAGCCACCGAAGCAGATGTCAACTTATTCAATTAAGAGTAAAGTCAAATTGAATAATATGAAATATTCCTTGAGTTGAATCAAGGTTTAAATATTCAAAAAACAATATATTTAGTGTTGGAACAAAATGTTATATTGTAAGTATACTTATTATTAAGCTGATAAATTAAGTGTAACTATCACATTTGATTCCATTTTTTATTTTTGTTATATGAACGTTAATTTGTGAAATACATAAAAAGAACAAAATGGCAAAAAATTGGTCATAAAATATGTTTAATTTAATTTAAAACATTTATGCTTGTGAAGTTACATAATAATAGAATATTTAGGTTCAAAGCCGAAGCTGACAAAATATTCTAACAGAAGTTGAAGTTTTCGATGTTTTCCACACCCGTATTATCTTTGAAAAAAGTGACATGTTTACAAACCACATTGCATTGTATTTGGAAGAATCTACTAGAAGGCTGGATAGAAACATATCAAAGAAACAAACACAAATGGCTTTTACAATGGAAAAAAAAGAACACACCTTACATTTTCCATTGCTCCCATTGGACAAAGAGGTAATGGTTGCCTCTTGAAGAAAACGGATCACTACTGCCCAATCCCCCGACTCAGGTTTCATTCTATCAGAACTAATCAAGAGGCGGTGGTAGTAGTGTAAAGTATATTCTTCTTTTCATCATAACAACCATATTAGTGTTGTTTCTTCTATATTTTTCTATCCACCTTTTATGTATCATCTTCCAAATATAACAAAATACCCCAAAAAGTGAAAAGATGTATTTCTTAAAGAAACTATGATAACAAAAAAAACTTGTTTTTGTCGGCAAGGTGTCGTCCATCCTCACCAGTGAAGTACACTCTGTGAAAGCGGGAGGGGAGTTGTCGGGAAAGTTGTCGAACCTGATCATGAGCCACTACAACCTGGGCTCCACCACCGTCACAGGGATACCCATGAAGGAGGAGCAGAACGCCAGCTCTTCCGCCAACTATGACGTCGAGATATTCCACGCAGCCGCGGCTCATACATCTATCCTTAAGGGTATGCGCTGGAATCGTTGTCTTATCACATCAGTCTCATAATTATTGTAAGGAGCTAGAGTATTTGAAATACGACTTGGGACTTAAAATTGAAGTTTTGGCAAGCAAGTCGAATCTCTTTGCTCCTTCTGTCTGAGATATTGTTTTAAACACAGCTGAAGGCTTGTATTAAGGCACTAACAGCCCGTTAATGTCTTTAATGTCAGCTATAGTAGCTAAAAAAATAGTCCTAAATGGAGTTTTTACCAAAAAGAATCCACTTTGAGCAAATTTTGCATATGATTTTCAGAGAACTGTCTTAATACACTAGGAGTTTGTTAATTTGAAGTTTGAAGCTTATTCGTATTAGCAAAAATTCAAACTAAGCAGTAGAATACAGGGATACAATATTTTCATGAACTTTAAATTACAATTGAATGAGTTCAAACAAATTTTCATTTATTTTACTGCTGTATAACATAATATGTAATTATTTTTAGTTACAGAAAAGGTAAAACACATTTGTGTTGACTACAACATGTAAATATTAAGCATTTATTATCAGATATCAAATCACTGTTTCTTACAATTTTCTTTTAGCTGTGAGCTTGTTAACCAATAAAAAAAATCATCCGACTTAAAAAAGATTATTATTTTTTTTTCGTTTTTCCGAAACATTTGTTTGGACTGTCCGGAATTTCGACTTCTCGGGGCTTACCGTAGTAATAGGAGCTACAATTCAGGTCAGTAGAGAACTAGTCTGGTAACTTCCCTTGCTTACATTTGGAACCAGGTAATGCCGCGGACTCGGCCTTGATCCGGACCCAGCGGGATGGCACGGACTATGAGACGGTGACACTTAAATGGTGTACCCCGCGGGGGTGTAGTGCCTCTGAGATGCAGAACTGCATAGCTATGCACAGGATTACCCCGGCGGATGTCAACAGGTGATATAGAAACATTATTACTAAAAAAAATTCACATTGTGGTGTTACTTTTCCATTGTTTGTCCTCTTTGTCAAATAATATGCCTTTTCACTCTTTCTAATATATTTATTTTAGGAGGTTTTGATAGACTTTTCACACTTGCTCCTGAACAATTTCAATATAATCCAAGTTCAAATAACTATGGAACAGACTGATGTTTCTTTAAGAAGCAGCACCCGCCTCGGTGGCGTAGTTGGCTAACGCGTTAATCATGTTGAGCCCGACTGCTGAGGACGGGGAGATCGAGGTTCAAATCTCGGTCGGGTGAACTGGGGGCGGTTTTTACTAAATGGTTTTCCACTCTCCCTCCATGCAAATGCGGGCTTGGGACACTTTCTTGTTTCTGTCCTCAATGAACATTTTCATAAAGTTGATTTGCACGACGAGACTTTCACTTACTCACTGAACACTGCCTCCTCTAGTCGTCCCTCATCTTGCCTGATCAACTTCCTGTTGAGTGGTCGCTCTGTGATGTTGGAGATGCCTCGTAAGGCGGGCGGGAAGATGATCTCCCACCTCTTGGCCGCCCACGGGGGCGAGATCTTTGTGCACACCTTGGTGACTGCCCGTAGCGTGTTGGAGGACCCCCCCTCCATCAGTGAGGGTAGCGGGGGCCGGATCACAGACTACAGGATAACTGTGAGTGGCGGAAAGGAAGTATTTGTGTCCACACTCGGGGTCTTTTTATTGGGGGTGTGTGAAGTTCTGAAAATTTCATCAACTTTGATTTTGATTCAAAAGTAAAATTCCGGAATTGAAAACAAAGTTTTGTCAATAGAAATATTTAAAGATAAAACACAGATCATTTTATGCTCAGTTGTTGTTGTCATTTGTTTTGTTTTGTGCATCACAGATTAATGCTCATTAGGGCTGTGCGAAGTCCACTTTTTCAATTCGAAGTGAACTCGAATCGAATAAATAAAATTATTCTCGAAGCCGAATCGAATTTCATATATTTTCTTTTAGTTGTTTTATGCTTGAAAAGATGTTATATTGTGGTTATTTATATTATTTTATGCACTGAAATTACTTGGAAAATGTTTTATTTTATAATTGTTTGTAATATTTTGAGTTAATCTGACAAATCAAGCTATTAACACAACATGCAATTCAATTTCTTCAGATTTATCTAATATAAATATAAATTTGTTATGTACAAAGCAGATCAGAATGGCTATAGTTGAACATAAATGGAGTATTTTAGATGTCAATATTTTTAATGGTGAAGCTTCGATGTCAGAATTTATTTCAAAGTGAAGTCGAAGCTGATATTTATATCGAAGCCACAAGAGGGGTTCGCTACGCCCAAGAAACACATCGACGTTTTTAAATCTGTTGCGGTGTTGTGTTGCTAGTCTGACCCATTTCATATGAAACAACGCAATACACTAGAGCAAACTGGTCGCAGTGTTTGTGTCACAGCGACCAAAACGTCAGTCTGTCACCGGCCTTACACATAACAGCGTAAAATGACAACGACAAATTAACAGAAATGTGTACTTCAACTTATAATATTTTTACTGGTGAATCCTAATAGTTGTCGAATTGGATAGTTTTACTTTTGAATCTAAATCACAGCTGATGAATATTTGAAGTAAAGTCAGAAGTTTTTGAATCATTGCATACCGTCACTATTTAAGTGCACAGTTCACGTTATGTTATCAACCAAATAAAAAATAATCTCAATGATTAAAAAATAGCCCATGGCTTCACACGCAATCGATCCATACTGACTGAGCAGCTATCATCAATTGATGAAGATAGTACCATCTTTTGCGGATAGAGGGTGTCATGTTCTTTGCACAACGGACCCTCCGACCATCATTCAATTTTGATGATAAATGTTATTGGTTCCAGGACTTTGGTATGATGATGAAGAACAATAAATTGTTTCCGCGCAAGAGGAAGTACGAGCAGACAGAGGAGGAGACATTGTTGAATCGGAGTCGGGCGCAGCTGGACAGACACACCAAGTTCTGGCCCATCACTATATCGGCCACATTCCTCTTCAATCTCAAAAATGTGAATACTGGAGTAACATGTTTTATTTTTATTGGTAGCAGATTGTAAAAGGATGGGTGTTAATGATGGACATATGCACTGGGGAATTTTGGTCTGAATTATAGGTAGGTTGAATCTCACATTTCCCCAATCCGAATCTTTAATTTTCTTTCGAATCCTGAATCCAAATTTGAAAAAAATTTTGACAAAAAACTGTCCTCATAAACTTTTTTTTCCCCTCCTAAAACTAAAGTTGGGTCAAATCCAGTATTTTACAAATCCCGACCTTATTCGAAATCAAATTCTCCTAAGCTTCTAATTTTATCATATTTTTATTTTTTTATTGGAATGAATGGGAAGGATAAGTTTAGACTCCAACCTGAAAAAATAAATATATGTCTAAAGTGAAAAATTATTTTAAAATATTGTCCCGTTCCTGTGGGAAATTGATATTTCCAGCTCGAAAATTTCCCGAAGCCAAAAAGTCATTCCTGCACAGCTCTACCTTTATTCCATTCATTATAACATTCAGTTAAATGTTAAATAACTGATCTGGGGTTTGTTGTTGAGGTCCTATAATTGGTTCTGTACCACTAACGAGAAGTATTTATTAAGGCTTTAAAACAAATTTCACTTGAAATATTGAAAAAAAATTTTTTTTTAAGGATTTTAAGTCTTGAACCCAAAATTTTCTGAAATTTTTTAAATCTCGAATATCATCAAGGACCTAAGGATCATATCCCTACCAAAAACACAACAGATAATATTTCGATATTGCGTAAGAAAAGTGGGAAAGGGAGTTCCACTTAGACTGGTCCATGTTGTGTAAATCACAGTATAAGATTTTTACCCGCGAGTGCTTGTTATAACATGCTACGACACAGATACAAGGAAGAGCAGGACTCATCTAGACTTGTACATAAAAGTATTGTGAGGTGAAGTTAAATAATAACCCAGGTGGTTCACATCTAGTCCTGTTAAATGACATATCAGGAGGCTAACTATTGTGCCTCATTTGACTCTTTTTCAGTATGTCGACCCCCTGCCCACCCTGATGCTTAAAGAGGAGTTGACGGATGAGGAGGTAGTAGAATGCAAACAGATCATATACAGTCTGATTGGTCAAGAGTCCAAACACGAACCCCTACAGACGCCCAGCATGGGTCAACGGGGCAAAGGACCTAAAAGGTGGGTACAGACACCGTTTGAATCGTAGGTGAAGTGTATAGCTTCTGATCTACGAGGATAGGGCTCAATCAAGATCTGGGACACTGGGTGCAGCTTTGAATTCTTTCTAGAGGAATGGTAGTACATTTTTTTTTTCTCAAAATCATATGTACCTTTTTGATGTTTACTCATTTTTAGGGCTGTATGAAACTTTGAAACTTTGTATTCCTTGAATTAAAAAAATGACACCTATATACGAGAATTGAACCCAGCACCTTTGGCTTAGAAACATGTACATTGATTGTAAGTGAGACAATTAAAGTGGGGGGCCATGGGAATGAAGTCTGTTAGGAGTATGTTAGCCGTCATGAGGAAAAAAAGAGGATTAGGAATGACGTTATCCAGGAAAGAGTAGAGTAGGGATACAGGAAGTACATGAGATAGTAGAGGAAGCAAGACTGAGATGGTATGGCCATGTAATGAGGATGTTGGAGTACATGAGATAGTAGAGGAAGCAAAGACTGAGATGGTATGAACATGTAATGAGGATGTTGGAGTACATGAGATAGTAGAGGAAGCAAGACTGAGATGGTATGAACATGTGATGAGGTTAGAGAGCGAGGGAAATGAAGTATGTAGTAAAAAGATTGGAAGAGAGGGAAGTAGCAAATAACAAAAAGTTTGCAAGTGAGAAGAGATGAATGGTAGAAGGATTGAGGAAGATGGAGGCATTTTACTAAACTGACCCAGCCACAGGCTGAAAACAGTTGATGATGATGATGATGATGACCTTTAGCTTAGTATTCCAATTCTCTAACCACTGAGCTATCTAGGAATCACGTTGTACAATCGGCAGGAAATACCCAACTACCGAATCTAAGGTGGCTCTGTTATCTGATAGCTTGTGATCTTACTTGACGATTTCCACACGTACATCACAGACTCTGCCTTAAAATATGTGTGAAGAATAACCTTGGGTATGGGGCAGTTCCTGGATAGCTCTGTGGTTAGATCATTGGCGCACTAAGTCAAAGGTTCCGGGTTCGATTCTCGTGTCCAGGTGTTATAGAAAATACAAAAGTAACTAAATGTTAACATTCTTTCTTAAATTCCGTTCATTATAATGTTCATACATTCAATAAAGTGTTAATTACTCGTCTGGAGCTTGGTTATTAATTTAATCCTATAATTATAATTGATTATTAACAACCAATAAGTAGTATTAGAGTTTTAAAACAAATTTCATATGAAGAATTTAAAAAAAAATCTTATTAAGATTTAATGCTCGAATCTGAGATTTTCTCAAATTTTCAATATAATTATGGATTTAAGGGTCCCATCCCTAAAATATATATTAGGTTCAACTTCGCTTTGATAGAAAAAAAATCCAACCATTAAGAACCGTTTTGCAATTTGCGAACAAAGTATTCTCCCTTCCTTTGCAGGGAGGAACAATACCGCATCATGTGGACCGAGCTAGAGGCGTTCCTGCGGGTCCACTGTCGTACAGACCAGCACAACCGCGTGCTCAACTGCCTCCTGGAGTGCCGCAACAAGCTGGACGAGGACAAGCCGGGAGCCGCCTGCAAGGGGGAGAAGGGAGGGAAGGAGGGGAAGGTGGAGTTGGACCAGGCCATCAGGGAGCTGGACCAGTGAGTCGACAATCTGCTCAACTTGTTAGAGAAAGGAGTTGCTGATCTAATGAGAAACATCAATGTCCCTATCGATATTGGATGTTTTCAAATTGATTACAACATGAGACCCGCCTCGATGGCGTAGTTGGCTAACGCGCTTGTCGTGTTGAGCTCGACTGCTGAGGACGGGGAGATCGAGGTTCGAATCTCGGTCGGGTGAACTGGGGGTGGTTTTTCCCCAAATGGTTTTCCACTCCATTCACGCAAATGCGGGTTCACTTCCTCTATTTCAACCTTCCCAATTCCTAATCCATTAGAGTAATTAGTACTTAAAGCGTATAACCCAATCGGGTAGTAAGACGCGGTGCTAAATATTATATTATTAATACAACATGAGACTCACTTTGATGGCTGCAGTAGTCTAACGCGCTACTGCTGCGGTAGACTGGACTGCCGATGCCGGGGAGATTGGAGTTTGAATCTCGGTCGGGTGTACTGTGGGTGGTTTTCCCAAAACTGTCCATTCCTTCTCCATACAAATGTGGGTACAATTCTTCTAAATTCAACCTTCCTCGTCCTTAACTCACTAGCATAATTATTACAAATGCAAGTAGTAAGACACATTGCTAAAAATATTTATATATTTTTAATATTTTCTCTTGGCGGAGCTTTATAATTGTCGAAATTCGGGCTTTTGCTCTCGAATTGAAGTTTAAGGGAACGAATATTCAAACCAAGGTCGATGTTTTTGAAGCTTCGTACACCCCTAATTTTTAGCCGAAATAAGTATTATTTGGCCATGTTTAGTACCGAATTACAACTTTTTATTTAGCAAAATCTAATTATTTTCTTACCACAAACTAATGTCTCTAATAGGGGTCTGTGAGCTTGGGTTTGTTCTTTCGATGAGAACTCAAGACGAGTATTTCTAAAATCTCCCAAGTTTTAGTATATTCATAATTTTAAAATGTTAAAGTATATTAAAACACATGTTCTTAAAATATGAATGACGTTCATTTTTATAAAGAGTAAATAATTTTGAAAAAAAAAAGTTAAACAAAGATGAAATATCAGTTTTTAAATTAGAACAACACTCATATAAAAATTTAATAAAATAATAATTAAAATGATTTCATACTCATGTCTTTAAGGACATTAAAATTACACTAACAATTATAAAAAAAGTTAATAAACAGAATAATTGCATGATGGCTTGGAAATGTGTAACAAGACAGTTTAGAAACATTGTACAGTGATGTAAAGTAAGTGATAGTGAAGGAAGCCAACCTGGAAGGATAGTGAGGTTAGGCCTAGATAATAACAAATACACTTCTCTCTTCATGTCTTACTAAACGTTTACACTTACCATTCAGTTGCACACTAGTTTGAATTTTTGGGAATATTACTTTTTCATTAATGGCTCTTCATAAGAAAAGGGAAGTGTAAAAGTCTAGAAAGAAAAATAGAAATGTTTGTTTGTTTATATCTAAGCCTAACTTAAAAATCCTTTCAGGTTAGTTTCGTTCACTATCATTTTACATTGTTGTAGAGTGTTTCTACACTGTTTCGATAAAAGGTTAAGAAAATCGATGTTTCAATAAAACTAATATTTCCCCAAAATATGCTTCAGTTATGATTCTTACATTTTCTTACCCTATAAGAAAATGTAAGAATTATAAACAAAGAAATTTGAAGTGTTTCATATTTTGTTTATTATTCCTTAGTGTAATCGTGCATGATCATGTTTTCTGTTCCATTTACATTCCTCTATGCGCAGTTGCACATGTACGGGCTCTTGTTAGACATTATTTTATTGAGAAATTTACTTCAATTTTTAATGCTTATAAAATTTGATGCTGATACTTTAAAATTTAAAATAATACAACTAAAATAATATTTCTAGCAAACAATATGAAATAGTAACTGTTCTTTAGTATAAATGTGGTAAGTTTGCTAAAATATCTATAGCAATAAATAAGATCGACATTGATTTTAAACAGGTTAACCAACATAATTCTATAACTAAATAGTAACTAAACTAGAACTAATTTGTAGCTAAACGTATAAATTAATACTAGTTTTAAATATATTAACCTTTAAAACATTTAATATAATAATATATTATTGATATTACATTTTTAATTTAACATAAATTATTATTTTAGAAAGGGACCAGTTAAAAATAGTAAAAAGAATCATTCAATATTTAGTAAATCATCTTAGCTATTTTTATTTTCATTGCTTTGTCATGGCAACACAAGTAAACAACTTCAATCGAGTATAATTCAAAATGGAAGACAATATTGATTAAATTTACAGGTCGAAAGTGGTTTTAAAGCTATATTACGTTATTAATGTGAATATCGAAAATAATTTTTAACAATTTGTTCGAGCTTAAGCGACAAACTCATCTCGAAGCTCGGGATACGAGCATTGCAGAGCCCTAGTCTCTACCAATCCGGGCTATTTTGGTCACCTTCAAATTTTGTTTTTAAAGTAGGTACTTGATATATTTGCGAATTTAAAAGATTCAACAATCAACTATTAATGATGGTGAAGTTTTCTAGGGGTGTGCTAAGTCCACTTTTCGATCCAAAGTTTGAATATGTTTGGTTAGTTGTGATCGGCCATTGGCCGGCCCCTGACTTAGATAATTGGCCCATTTGTTAAATGTACCAATATTGTATTTAAAAACTAATATATTTATTTTACAATCATAAAAATTAAATAATAAGCAACCGAGTTTAGCCGTCTGCAGAAAAGCTTTCATGTGCCCAGGTTCTTAAAGCCAGGCGACAGAACACACATTTCAAGATGTATTCCATGTATGTGTTTATTTTCAACATAATTGGTTCATAACTAGCGATAAAATGGCAACACTCTCTGTCCTTCTTCTCAGACTTGGCAAGTCCAGCGACACGCAGCCTGAATCGGGAGTCCGGGTCTCGGTTATCCGCGCCACGACGGATTCCCCCATGTCCCCACCTCCTGTTTCCATGTCTGCCCCTTCCGTTGTTCCGAGGTCCCTCTCCCGCGGCTCGAGCGGAGCCAACAGCATCTACTCCCGGCCACAGTCTCTCCTGGACCTCTGGCTCAGCCGTACGCTGGCCGCTCGCGAGACACGCCCCGAGTTCCACGGCCGCCTCAACAGCGAGGTCCTGCCTGACGGCACTCTACGCACTAAGCTCTACCCCTTCATCATGGACGACCAGGGGCCCCGAAAGAACGCGCACGCTGAAGGGTAATCTGTGGATGTAAACCCTCCCCCTCGCTTCTTGGCTGGATGTGTCCGTGTCTTGATGTGCCTGCCTTGGTAGTTTGATGGCATGTATGTCTGCATTTTTTTGTTTGTTTTTTTACTAACTTTTGTTTTATAGTAATTTGGGGTGTGTAAAGTCCACTCTTTTGATTCAAAATCAAAGTTGAATCGGATATATGAAATATTTCCAGAGCTGAACCAAAATTCCTTTTGCTACACAAATCATACAATTCAGCTTTCAGAAATATACCCACTGACAGTGCGCTTGTGCTGAGAATTCTAGGCGTGCAGTGTGTGCTAGAAGACAACTGCTCATCCAAGGTCAACAGTTATAGATCTTTAGTGGTGCATGGAAATGAGAAAGGGGACGGGGGACAGGAGGGGGTTGGGGGGTTGGAAGTAGATTGCCTGTTTGCCTTTTATGTTTATGTGATGAACAGCACTATACCATGAGACATTTATGTGATGAAATTTAATAAACCAATTTTTGGACTGAAAAAACAGGGTGTGACGATTATGTAATATGTGGTTAACTACAGTAATTGTGTTGTTAAATTATGTAAGAATAACATATCATAAAATATTATGTGGAAGCTTGTGCAAATTCATTATTTTCAATTTCAAGTCTAATCTGAATCACTAATTAATAATTGCTAATCTGATTCAAATATCGTAATGTTATTACATTCATATCAGATATCAAACTGAAAAAAATGTAATTCTTCGAATAAAATAAAATCTAGTTCAATAACCCGTTAACAAATGATGATTATATTTTAAACATTACAAGATTTGCAATTTTATGTGATCAAGTCAAATTTTTGATTCGGGCTGGCTTCTTTAAAAAGTTAAACTTATTCAAATGTCAGTAAACCTCATTACACCCTATCCCTATCTTGAGCTAGTTCTATCCAGTCCACCTCATTACACCCTATCCCTATCTTGAGCTAGCTCTATCCAGTCCACCTCATTACACCCTATCCCTATCTTGAGCTAGTTCTATCCAGTCCCCCTCATTACACCCTATCCCTATCTTGAGCTAATTCTATCCAGTCCACCTCATTACATCCCATCTCTTTCAGTTCCATTCTAATGTTATCCTCCCATCTGCATCTATGTCTTCCCAATGGTCTCTTCCCATTAGGTTTGCCACTCATTACCCTGAATACTGTTCTAGAATCTCCCATTTGCGCTGCATGTCCTCCCCACTTTAATCTACGAGACTTGATTATCTTAACAATGTCTCGTGATGAGTGTAAGGTATGTAACTCATCATTATGTAACTTCCTCCACTCCCCAGAAGCCTCATCTCTTTTTGGACCAAATATCTTCCTAAGCACCTTGTTTTCCAACACCCTGTATTTGTTTACATCATGTAAGGTAAGAAATCATGTTTCACACCCAGAGAGAACAACCGGTAAAATTATTGTTTTGTATATTCCGAGTTTTAAATTCCTTGACAGCAGGCGAGATGTCAACAACCTACTGATGAAGAATAAAGCATGCATTTCCTGACTGGGTTATTTTCATAATTTCCAATCCAAGATTGTTATTGCTAGTTAAAATTGCTCCTAAATATTTAAACTCCTTAACCCTGTCTAATAATATTATACTATTTGCAGTAATTTACAAATTATTGACCCCAATCTGTGTTCTCTGTGTGATCATATACCTAGTCATTTTTACAAATTGAAATTTTCTTTCTCAGATAAGCTAATAATAATTAATTGAGAATACAAAATAGTTTTTTTTGAGTCTCATATTAATAGCTTGAAAAATAACTTTTTGGTTTAAAAATAATTGATTGAATTGTTACAATATTCCAAGAAATTTTTAATATTTTCCTTGGTGGTTTACTATTTAGATTCTATACACTAACATTAATATTTCTGAACCCACATTGGTGGACATGCGGACTAAATGTCAAACTCGCATTACACTAGGTGTTTCATTTATAGCAAGGTCATGGTTCGAATCATGGCAAAGTGTGAGAGGGGGATGTTTTATATCAATGATTTCCTGCTCTCTTTCCTTACAAATGTGGAAACATTTCCTCTAAGTTATTTTGTCTTTAGCTCTACTCCATTAGTGTGATTAAACTTGGATAACCCAGACGGGTAAAAGACACCACAAAAGAAAAAAATCAAAATATACATACTTTCCCAAAAATATGAAAACACAAAAAAATAACATGAACACACTGTATTTTCAGAGGTTTGTGTGTCAATTTGAAATTACACTATTTAAGTTTCCAGAAAACAATCAGGTTTACCTACATGATGACGCCATTTTTAAATTAACCAAATAAGAGACCAATTTAATCTGAACTATTATGCAATGACTGATTTATTAATTTTTTTTCTTCTTGGCAATATTACTGTTCAAAAAACTGGTCAATTTTGCTTTTTGAGAGAAAAGTCTATCCGGATATATATTTTACATTTCAGAAAGAAGACATGTTTGGTCATGGGTGGGAGGGGGGGTATGGAACCATATGTTAAAACTGCATATCTGTGATTCGTTTTTTTATTTGAATTTGAATAGTCTAAAATATAACTCCAAATGAGGGCAAAGAAGTTACATATAGCTGAATTCAATAAATGGGCAAGGAAAGCAAAACAAGTATGCTTACTCATGTAGAAATGGTTGAGACAAGAATGACTACCCCAGAATTACCCAGGTAAGTGGGCAGGTTACTTAGAACCAGTTCTCTATTCCAAATATGTTATCATTCTCGGAACAAGGTTTAATTATTGCTGCTATTATACTTTTCACACCTAATATCTATTGTTTGCAAATCCAGACATATTTTAAACTACGCAGGTTTGTTTCAGCCATATTATTTATAAAAAAAATTAAAGCCTTTATAAAAAACTGATAATACTAACCTTATAAAAAAATTAGTTTTCAGGGTAGCCACTCATTGATAAAACTGAAAATTATTCTCGAATTTCGATCATCAGGGAAAAAACCCAGGAAAAGTGCATAAATCCTGGTGTCTTGTCAGGAATTAGAAATTTTTATGAGCCTATATTTAAAGGTGTGACCAAAATAAGCTAATGAATTTTCTTAAACTCAATTTTTATATTAAATTCCTAGAAAAATTACACTACGTGTAACATTAACATGGTTTTTCTAGTTAATCAAAGGGAACTCTATTTTCAAGAATTGGAGGGAAGGATCCTTTCTAATAGTTTAAAAGATATTTAATATTCTAAAAAATTTCAAGTAAAAATAACCCAATAGTTACTAAGGGCATTCACATTTCAAAAATTTGTTTGGGGAAAACCACTCTAAATAGCTTCTTGAGAAATCTAATTTTCAGAATGATTACAGAAGACGATCACTCCGAATAATCTCAAGGCAATGTGGACTGTAATACAAATATAATTGTGATAGGAATTGCTTACCTCGGTCCAAATGAGGTTCACCGACAATGGAGGCCTACCTTGTAGGTTGATGGGTTAAGGGTAGGATTGAAATGAGGAAACAAGGCGCTAATTTAGCGGCGTCTCTCAAAATCTTGTTTGTTTCTTGATTAAGAAAGCCACTTTATGGCCTGTAACACCCGACTCACACTTGTACACCGATTTGTGCATCAGTTAATGCACCCATTTTGGCAGACACCCTATGTGTACTGACTACCACACTTAACTGAACTGCCCTCTCTCAAAAACAAACGACCTTTCACCCTCCTCCCCTTCAACTCTCTCAAAACGGAGGGAATCCGTCAAAAACAGAAGGACTCTCTAAAACGGCGGTAAAACATCCGAAGAATAAACAATTGCTACAAAACCAATATGTATAAAACTTTATATATAAAAAAAACAGTGTCAAACACATTATTACACAACACTATTTTACAATATTAAATATATACAGTTCATGGACTGAACAACTAACTTATGCATTGGGTTTAAATACTTAAATTATCAATACTTGCTCAGGTACAGACATCATTTTATTTGCCAGGAACTTTGCTTTAAGTTTATTCTATAGTTTGAGTGACCCCCC
>CABFVX010003082.1:37878-48311 GCA_902151425.1 Timema shepardi
GTGACCCCCCCCCCCCCCCCCTGACTATGAACTAGGCCAGTGGATTTTGAGGTTTTAATGTGTTTAAGTTCAAGGTAAGTTAAATAAATGTAGCTGAATTTAAATCTTTAAATACTCCTCAAGACTAAATTTTATTGAAAAATGTATAGTATTAGATATAAAATATGTTATTTAAAAAAAAGGGTCAAAAGACATAAACAACATTTGTAAGCAATGCCCCAAATAAAAATATTTGTTTTTTCCTAGCATGGACGTTTGAGTAAGCTTGATATTGCATTCCCTTGTTTCTTGTTATTTGCACAGTTGGTTGGTACACTTGTATAAAAAATAGAGAGGGGATGCTAAATACCTATGGTATGCAAGAGATTTGAGATTCATAAATATCTCAAAATAGTATCTCTGATATAATTATGAATATGTTGACTTTAAATAACAGTTTGAAGCATTTGGTTTAAGGAATTATATTGACTTGTGTTGTTAGGAGGGTAACTAACACACGCATAAAATATAACAAAATGGTGTGAATATAATTAATTTTTGGTGTTGTAGATAATATACATGACAAACAAAATATAATTGTCATTGGCACTAATTAATTCTTAAACAACTTCTTTTAAATTGAATTTTTAATAGTCTCACTGTTCACTAAAATAGTACAATTTTAAAGAGTCACTTTTACTTTGGATTCAACATTTGAGTGACAATTCAAGATTCAGATTCGATAAATATAAGATTCGATCCATCTTTAATCAAGTGATGCTATCTTTCGATATCACTGATTAAGAGTAAAGCTCATTATGGCCTTGTCTTAGTTTAATTAGTTTATTATGACACATTTCTTGAGCACATCTTACAATTATACTATTTAATTTCACATTACCTTACAGAAAACAACTATTCATCTTTTATTTCATCTAACTGCAATACCTTTACATTAAATTTCACAATTTTCTTTAAAAATGTTATGTTTTGTTAAATCAAATCTTAGCCGTATTCCAAACCCTTCCTTCCCCTCTGGCAAGACATCTTGTGAATGTGTGGAATGCCAGGTCTCTGCCGTGGTTCGGATCCCACGTTAAACTGTAGGTCCTCCATTTCATCTCACAATCACCCTACCATTACGCATTAGCATAAGTGTGTATAATCCTAACGGGTAGTAAGACGCGGTGCTAATAATAATAATAATAATAATATAATAATAATAGCCGTATTAGAGGAATGATTGGTTAGTGTGCTTTGGCTAGATAATTTGACTTTAATTCTTAGTGTGACATACGTCTAAAAATTTTATTTTAACAGATCACATACTGGTTCGTGCTATTAGATTAATATAAAATTCTATTTGTTACAGGGAGTCCGGAGATTCACCAGTTGCTGTAAAAACCAGCGCATAAACTTCCACATCGATATTCTCTTTAAAACGATAAAAAAAGATGGACATATCTGGCATGTGTATATATTTCGTCTCATATATGTTTAATAAGCCTGTGAAACTCTTAAGACCTTACTTTTAGTTTGATCCCTAATCAAATCTCATATTTGTAGACTTTTTTTTTAATCTCCTCTAGGGTTCTCAAATAAAAATTATGTCTTCGAGAACTCAAATTTTGAGTTTGAGCCTTTACTAAAAAGCTTTAGTTAGAACTCTGCAACTTTATATGCTTGACATCTGTGCCTGTGTAAGGCTATTTATGTGATTTACTGTGCGACTGAGGATAAATGATTAATTGTTTACTTTTTATCTACTTGTTTGGATGTTATTTGGATAATATCCAGTGGGCATCTGAATGGCACAGGGTAAAAAGTGTGAAATACCACAGCAAATACTCGTCTTTTTTAATTAATTTAAATATTACAGTACCTTTTCTTGAGAATGATCTAAAGTGCATTAGAAAGATCTATGGTTGTGGCGGCACCAATTCGAGTTAAACTTTGATCTTCCCCATATTTCCCCTGTACCTTTTATATGTTCTTTTAAATCGTATGGATATTAATGCTATTGTAATTTCAAAGATAATGTTTTATTTTATCTTTAAATATGTAAATCTGATTTTCATTTTAAAACTTCAATAATTATTTGATATTTAATTGTTAAGTTTTATAAGTATACACATATTTATAAAATTAAAGCTGGACCTGACTTTATGTTCGGAAACTTTCCGAGAGTCTTGTTCAATTTTGATTAGGGCTGATAAAAACATGAGCTTGCAGATGTATATAAAGTATTTTAGAAAAGCATTTGATAACAGAAAACAGCATTTTTATACAAGATATTAGTTATTGTCACCTTTTTACAGAAAGTGTCATTTCTAGTGGACACATGTAAAAATAGTTTTGAAGCATTTTAAACGTTTCAATCTCGGGTACAAATATTCGGTTCATCATCATTTCCCCTTATCAGGTTTCTGCCAGTTTGGGGCTTGGATGGTATATATCCACCTCCTTTTCTCTCTCCCCCACTTTTCGTCCATCATCCTGTTCCAGTACAAATTTCTTCTGCTCCTCAATCCTTAACCTGCCGTCCTTAACCACATTCCCCTGGGTATTTTTTTTTGTCACTGTCTCTGATAATATTCATTAGATTATCACTTTTGAATAAAATAGCACCCACCTCAGTGGTATAGTTAGCTAACCAGTTAGTTTTGTGTTTAGCTAGACTGCCAAGGACAGGGAAATCGAGGTTCGAATTTCGGTCGGGTGAACTGGGGGTGGTTTTTCCTAAACGGTTTTCCACTCTCCCTCGATCTAAATGTGGGTTTATTTCCTGTCAAATCAACCTTCCCAATTCCTAATTCATTAGCTTAACAAGTACTTAAACATATAACTCGAACGGGTAGTAAGACGCGCTGCTAAATAGAGAATCAAATTGGGTTCTAACAAATGTATTGCATATTGAATTGTTTCAAGAGTTATATCCAAATTTAAAAGTTTGAAGCTACTTACAAGCTTAAAATCCTACCTCATTAAAATGTACAGCTCTGTAATTAATATTTTGGGTATGTTTTTATTAAAATGAATATATTTCATCTTTTTTGGTAGCTCAGGAATTTACCTTTAACTTTTCAAATTTGAAGATATTGCTTAAACAATGTTCCATGACAATTAATAATCTTCTCTTTTGTTTAACTGGCAAATATTTTTCTTTGTAGAACTAAAAACATCACTTTAAGTCAAATCTCTTTTTAACATTTTGAATTATATTTGGTTGTTTTTGAGAGTTCTTGGCTACAAATCCATAGGTCCTGGGTTTGAGCCGGCGCTTCCATATTTTTTATGAATCATTGGGTCTGGAATGGGGTCAAATCAGCCTTGTGAGGACAAATTAGGAGCTACTTGAATGAAAAAGTAGCAGCTCCAATATTCGGGTACGTGACTCGTCTCGCAGCCCAAGCTCCCAGAACCGTATACGCGCAGCGACACCCAAAGGAGATGGCATCATCATCCGACTTCGCGAGCCAGCTACAGATACTCCAAGACACGATGGAGGAGCGCTTCAGAGCCATTGCAGACCGGTTTGGAGCAGCAGGTCTGGATGCACCGACTACAACTTCTGGGGAACTGAATCCTTCTATGGAAGCCATCCCCAGGACATCGCTTGCGTCGACGCAAGGACCGGAGACAGCATGGGCATCACTGGACACCGTCTCCACGTCTCAACTTGCAGCCACCAACGACCAAGCTCTAAAATTGGCTTTAGCCATGAAGGCGAAACTTCTAAAACTTCAACCGTGTCGAGACTCGCACGAAGCCCGGTTCCTAGTGGGGCTGATGGCCCAATATCCTCAGCTCTCGCAGATCACAACGGAGAAGATTCAGATGTCGAATGAAGTCGGATGATGATGCCATCTCCTTTGGGTGTCACTGCGTGTTTCCGGTTCTGGGAGCTTTGGCTGCAAGACGAGTCACGTACCCGAAGTCCGGCTGTGTCAGGAGCTCTGGAGTCGCTAATGATGATGGTGATGGGAAGCCCTCTCGCTGATCACAAAGGAGAAGATTCTACATTGCCTGAGCATGCTATTCATCGTGACCACCAGATCCTGGATTGAGGCAATAGCGGCATCGGGGGACGAACCCTCGGTGGCGATTTACCCGTCAGGTTCTTCTTTAAGGGCCCCGTTCTTTTATTAAAGGTACAAAACATGATACATGGTATGTTAACAATAGGTGAGATTATACATAGTCAAAAAATGTTTACAATTAAATCCTCTTCTGTTACCGATTCCCGAATGGCGTCCTGGAATGCTCTTCTGGACGCGATGTCGGCAGGATTTAATTCACTGGGGATCCAGTGGATACCTCCCTGTCGCGTAGGTGAGGCATTACTTTGGCGTGTAGGGCACAGATTTCGAGGTTCACGAAATACCATCCTCTGCCTGCTATCAGGTTGTGCCAGACTGTTGTGTTGTCCCTCCCGATACGGATGTTCTCTCCTGGCGGTTTCCGGTGATACCAGGCTAGGGTGATGAGTGCTGCCATAATCTCGGTTCTGTTGATCTCGGTTGCTTCTGCTACGAATCCTGACCAGCATGTTGGAGGCTGCGTTATGTATCCCGCGATGGTGTGTGGTGTGGCGTCTGCGAGAACCGTGGCTGTCAGTCCTTCTTTCGGTTTCCATGAGCATGTAGTCCATGGCTCGTTTTGAAGGAACCGAAGTGCCCAGGCTCCTGATCCTCGGTGAACTTGGGCCACCGCGTAACTTGGCCTCCGAAAATTGTATGCTAGCCAGTTGACATATCCAGCAATCCTGCATCTGTCCTTGTAGGAGGCTCGTGGTATTTGTTGACATAGGTGTTGTGCTTTTCGTGAAGCGGTCGTTGTTATCGTCAGTCTTCGAGTTGTCGTGTCAATTGTGAAGCCTAGGTATTCCATTGTCCTTGCAGGTGTCAACTCAGATTTGTCGTAATTCAATGTTAGCCCCATTTCCTCCAGCATCTTTGGGACTGTTTAAAATACAGTCGCCCCATGGCTTCTTTGGTGCTGGCTGACAGCTCAAAATTTAGGTATATACCTAAATTTTGACTGTCAGAAGTGATAGCTGCTAAACACATGTTTTTGCAGATAATCTGGTGCGACGTAGGGATACGAAATTTGGTCTGGTAACTTTTTAAAGCTGTCAGTCAGAACCAAAGAAGATATGGGGCTACTGTACATCAGGGTTGTCCGCATGGAAAAGTAGGTCGTCCAAATACGCTATACCCTTGACTCCTGGGACCCAAGCTTCAATGGCAGACAGTACTTCCTTCATTGTTGAGTGCAATTTATATGTCGCCAACGCGTGTCTCATGAGTAGACGGGTGAAGCAGTATTTGGTGCCTGCGTAATACACTCCCGCGAATTTTCTTGAGTCCCGTGCCAAAGGTAGGTGGTAAAACCCGCTTCGTAGATCCGTTTTGATTAGATAGTTGTCTTCTGGTATGTACCTTATAGCAGCTCCTGCTGATACTAGGCTGAAGGTTGGTTAGGAATGAGTAACAGGGGAGAGGCGTCAGTCCAGTCTTCTTCCGTTATTAGTCCGGTATTCACCCAATCCTTTATGATGTTCAGCATCCGTGGAGAGCTCCTAGTTCTTTGGAAGTTGTGCGGTGCGTCTCTGGGTCTGGGGAGCACAATTCCCTCCCACAGGTTCTTGAACAGAGTTCGGTCTCTAATCTTGATTGGTTGCAATGGCTTTACCCATACTGAGTTGTACTCACAGTCGTCTATCTTCGCGACACGGGGTGCGTCGGTCTCCCATGCTACTGGTATTCCGGGGTCTCTGATAAAAGGCCCTGGTGATACGTTATCATCTTCTCTGGAATCGTCGTCCATCACATATTCTGGGTCGCCGTAGTCTTGTGCTTCGCCTGTTGCGACCAGAGAGTCAGGAACTTTTGTTTCTTCATCCTCAATTATATCTATGCCTAGCTCGGTAATGAGTTGTACTAGACTGTCTGTGTGAACTTCAGGTTTTCTGGTAGGTGTTCTTACTATTTCCTCCGCCCGTCTTGTCAATTCTTTCACCGTAGGAAGCTGGTCCTCTTCCACGTTTTGCACTGGTTCTAACTCTATCAAATATTGGAACTGTGGATAGCTGTCCAGTACTTGGTCTAGTTCTTCCACGGGCCATTCTTGAAAGTTGGGATCTCCCTCGAGCCATGCCCAAAGGTCTTCTTCCAATATTGGCGGTGGGGGGCCGGCCTCCTGGTACGTTCTACGCAACGACTCCGCAGACGGAGGAGACTTAGCTAACTTTGTCATGGTTAATACATCTGCACGTTGTTGGGCTCCTCTCGCTGCTCCGACTAGAGTATGTTAATTATATAGAATAGTAATAAAATTAATAAAAATAGATATTAAAATAAAGAAATTAATACTAATAAAAAAGTTGCAAACATTTAAGCTCATGACAAGAAAATTGACATAAGAAATACTATTCTGTTTTTTTCAGATTAAGGGACAGATACCCTGATTTGTGGCGAATAAAATATTTAATTTTGTTAAATACAAATTTGTGTTTCAATATAAAATGCTGGTAAATAAAATGTTTTTTGGTTAGTCTGATAGAATGAAACCTAGGTCGGGGGATCGGGCGGTAACGATCGCTTTTCTTCCAGAGCCAGGCATTTGGCAGCAATGTAAAGTGCAAACTGTTTAGTTCTTTACATTGTAGCTCTATTCCTTTCCTGTAACTTCTTCAAATTATAGCAAAGTACCATGAGTAGAGGCCAAGAAAGAGATAAAAAGAGTAGATAACAAAGTGTGCGAGTGAGAGGAGAAGAATGGTGGAAGGATATAGGAAGATGGGGGCATTTTACTAAACTGACCCACCACAGGCTGGAAACAATTCATGATCATGAATATTATTATGATGAGAAAATGTTTGATTAAAATCTCTAATTTTTATTTTTTTGTTTCTTCATTATCTTAAAATATTTGTGTTGAGCTACAATATTGCCTTTATAAGAGCCAGTTCAAATACTTCTTTTAATATTGAATGGGCTTTGTTTGAATGGGCAAAAACAGTTTCTTAGGCTTGCAAAAGTTATTTTATTTTAAAAAGAAAATGGTCGATCGTTTACATTTTAAAAAGGTTAAGGATGGGGCCCTCGAATCCCTTTAATCCTTAAGGATATTCGAGATTTGAAGATTTGAGAAAATTTCAAATTTGAAACAAATAACTTTTAAAATGTAGTTTTTTGATTTTTCAAGTGAAATTTATTTTAGATATATGATAATGCTTATAGGTGGCTCAGAACCAATTATAATTATAGTATGAACTTAACACTTAGCTGAATGTATGAATGTTATAATTAATGGATAATAAGAAAGAATGTAAACTTTTAGAAACTTTTTGTATTTTCTATTATACTATTATATTTAATTTCCTCTAATATTAATTTTTTTTTTCCAAGATTCGTATTTGAAGGTAAATTGGAGATCCAGATTTATAAAGTAATATAGTCGACCCAACTCTATAAAAGACCAATAGATAACTTAGAGTAAACTTTTTTTTTTTACTATTTCTTTATTTTGTTAATGCTAATGATCTTACAGTGGTTTTAGTGTGTTGATTAAGAGTTTGTAACTTCGATGTCTTGTTAAATCTCTTGTGTGTCAAGTGATGGCTAGTGTAAATTATTCCTCTCCCAGGTTTACTAATCATCACCGCGGCCATCGAAGCGGTCTTCGAATAATTGTACGAGTGTTTGGCTACCTCAAAGCTTAATACAGGAGTTTTAATTATCTAGTGGAAGTCGTAGAGATGAGAAGGGTAACTAAGAATAAATGCACATATATTTGCATGTAGATAGTATGTGATATAATCACAGTAAAAAACACCTGATTGGGATTTAAGGAAAAAAATCTAAAATAGAAGCGCTCTCGTTATTACATCGGATTCCTTAAATTGCAACATGAGACTAACCCGCTTCGGTGGCCGAATGGTCTAAGGCGTCATTCTCACAATAGATTAAACTGTCAATGACGAGAAGATTGAGGTTCAAATCCTGCTCGGGTGTACCTAGGCTGGTTTTCCACTCTAGCTCCACACAAACGATGGTGCACCACCTCTAAATTCAATCTTCCTCTACCTTAACACATTAGTTTAGGCTTATAACCTGAGCGAGTATTAAGACGCGACGCTAAAAAAAAAAGAGTAACAATCATGGTGGAACCAATTCACTCATTTAATTATACTATCATTATTACCCACCCCCCCNCCTCTTTCCCTGATAATAAAAAAAGAAACTATGGATATTAAGAATAAAAAGATATTTCTATAATCATACTTTGTTGAAGTTGTTTGTTTCATTATATTTACCAGCAGCCGAAACTAGCGGTATGGGTCCTTTGCTGGGCCCGACATACATTCACATCTCTTCTCGAGCACATTATTTAAGTACAAAACGGTCATTCGTCGGTGCAAACTGACGGTAAATCCAATTGGCTCCTCATGATTATGTAAGTGGGCCAATAGACAGTGTTGCAGATCAGAAACATGAACGGGAAGACGAACACGGATATTTTGTCCAAGGGATCCCACATTGAGGTAGGTCTTGTTTGGTAAACATACTGGAGCATCTTCCTACACTTTCTTAGAAACTCGCACATGTAGCTGACCTTTTCATTGGTGGCTTCTATTCTTTTGGTCTGCAAAAAACAAAAAATATTTATTTTAATTTTTAGCAACATCTGTTACTAAGAATGAAGTTATCCGGAAAAGAGTGGGGGTACAGGGAGTACATGAGATGGTAGAAGAAGGAAGACTGAAATGGTATGGGCATAGGATGAGGATGGGAAAAAAAGGATGAAAAAAAAAAGTTGGCAATGAAGTATGTAGGAAAATGACCATAAGAGAGGCCAAGAAAGAGATGGGAGGGGCAGATAACAGAAAGTGTTCAAGTGAGAGGAGAAGAACAGAGGAAGATGGAGGCATTTTTACTAAACTGACCTAGCCAAAGTCTGGAAACGTGATGATAATACTACCCCTTCGGGCTGTATGCATAAATATTAATCTAATGTGTTAGGGGTGAGGAAGTTTGAATTTAGTGGAAGAGTACTCAAATTTGCGTGCATGGAGCGTAGTAAATTAGGAAAAACCACCTTCAGTACCCCCCCCCCCCCGACCGGGAAACAAACTCTTTCTAACCACCATCGGCAGTCCTTTATCTCTCTTTTTTACCACTCTCNCCGACCGGGAATCAAACTCTGTCTACCCATCATCGGCAGTCCTTTATATTGCGAGAGTGATGCCTTAGACTAGCAGTACTCGACCCTATTTTTTTGTGTGTATCCCTAGTATCCAATTTTGTATCCCCAAAGCTGTTGATAAATATATGTACACACACCATACGTACATACACCTCAAGATATCTTAGCATACCGCGGGGTGAATACCACTGCTTTAGATCAAGCGGGTAAGAAATGATTAGACTCGTTTATTATAATATTAGTAATGGGTCGGTTCATAAATTGTATTAGTTCCATCCTTGACTAGCTTTTTTTTTTTAAGCTTTTTTTTTTTGGTCCCTTGTGTCACCACTCCCTTCTTTGATCTTGTGAACATGGGCTTTAGAATCTGTGAGGTTGTGCTATAGTCGAGGATAAGGGGGAGGGGAGGGGGTATATTTGTGTGGGTTCGTTTTTGATGTTAAACTTGGGTTTTAAATAGGTTTATTAGTATTACTATGTCTATTACTAATGTGATGTTGGTAGAGATATTAGAATGAAAGAACTTATAGAATACTCGGAAGCTTGTGACAAAACGAAGTGTTTCTAGGAATTCCCATGGCCTGTCTGACTTCCAGGTGATCCCTATAGGTTCCCAACCTCGGTACCCTGGGCTCGAGCGGTAGCCCTCATGATATAAGTAATGATGAACCAGCGTCCTGATCTGCGTAGTCCTGAATGGTCAGAATGACCCCTATACTTCGGCGATGATTAGTCAACCGGGATGGCTGGTTCCCCTATCTTTTATCCTTACTAGTTTATTTGTCTATAGAATAAGCAAAACAACCCGCAACGCTCGTTTTATCATTCGCAACTCACAAAATATTACACAAACTCGCCTTCCAATTTGTACAGTGCAGTTACACTTGTTTCAAATTTCACATAATGTCACAAACGAGATTAAAGCCATTTAGTCCATTGTTCTTGTCTTTCTTTAAGTTGAGTGGTTACAAAATCTGTCATAAGGCTGGGAAGTAGATAATAATAATATTTAGCACCGCGTCTTACTACCCGTTCGGGTTATACGCTGGCAGTAGATAATCAGGTAGCAAATAATTTATCACATATTGGAATTGGGAAAAATGTACATACATCAAATTATTTACTTTAAGTTTTGAAAACTTAAAAAACTAAGGAACCTAGAACCATATCTGCTGGGGTCATAATTGGTTCCGGTTCTTAAGTGAAGAACCTTTGGAACTAACGCGTTCCTTTTTTTTTTTTTT
>CABFVX010003082.1:60667-89262 GCA_902151425.1 Timema shepardi
ATTATTATTATTATTAGCACCGCGTCTTACTACCCGTTCGGGTTATACGCACTTACGCTAATGTGTAATGGTAGGGTGACTGTGAGATGAAATGGAGGACCTACAGTTTAACATGGAATCCGAACCACGGTGGAGGCCTGGCATTCCCCACATTCACAAGATGTCTTGTCAGAGGTGAAGGAAGGGTTTGGCAATCAGATAAATCTGTGCCGGGACCGAGGATTGAACCCCGGCTGCCAGCACAGAAGTCTGACACCTTACCCCTAGACCGCCAGGTCACCAATGGGAGTAATTAAAGGAGGAAGAGTGAAGTGAGGATAGAGGAAGATGGAGGCATTTTACTGAACTGACACCCGGCCTAAGGCTGAAAACACTTCATGACGATAATTCGAGATTCTTTTTAGATATGTGGGATTCGGAAATAAAATGATTTGTATCCGGGGACGGAATTAATAAAAGGATTCGATATTTGGAGATAAAATGAAGATTAGATATTTTATAAAAGGGTGGATTCGAGCCATATCCAGTTAAATACCGCTGTTTGGAGCCTCGTTCTTGTTGTAATCGTCCGGTATATAGAAGTGCGGGCTGCGTCCAGACGCTCCGACAAGCAGCGCCGCGGCGGACACTCTGGAAAACAAAACACAGAGCAATAAAGAAATAAATCCCCCCGCGGGGGTGGCTTAGTGGTTGCGGGATATTTGTGTCTATAGAGAGACCATATTCTCGTGCACATTAACATGTTCTGTATATGATACACATCGGTGGGCACGTGGTTTAAATGTGAGACTCACTCTAGTTTGCTGGGGGTTTGATCCCGACTGGGTATACCGATGACATTTTATTTCCTGTTCTCCCCTTCATGTAAATGTGGAAACATCTCCACTGAATTCTACCCTACTTGTCAAAGAACCCAATATCGTAATTGATCTGTATAGGTATAACTGAACGGGTAGTAAGACGCGGTGCTAGAAACAAAACGAGCACTAAGATCATTTGTAGCTAAGTGGTTAGACAACCGGCGCTCAAATTCAAAGGGCCCGCGTTTGATTCCAGTGCATTTTTAATTTTTTTTATCTAAACATAATTTAGCAAATAGATATCATATGACACTGCTTTAATTATTTTGTTTTGCGTAGCATCTTACCACCCGTTCCGGCTATACGCAACTAATTTAAATAAGGTAATAAGGATGATTAAAGTAGAGTTGAGAGGAAATGTAGCTGCAGTTGCAGAGAGGGATAGTGGAAAGCCATCGAGGAAAAAATACCAGGCTGGTATTCAAATATTGGAATTATCGGTACTCAGCAATCCAGTATGTTGCGATCCTGACATCTTAGACAACGTGACCACTGGCGTGGCTTGGGTGTGCTTATTAAAATAGTTATACACTTATACTTACAAAGAATAAAGCGGCCAGAAAGAGGATGGCATTCTCTATTACAGTAATCCAGGAGTGAAGTTTGGGGCTACGTGAGAACCTGGAAAAGGCAAGTACAGGGTCATCCATAAACCACGTGATGCTGTTGAGAACGGGGCGAGGGGGGAGCTCTAATGTCCACAAGGTGTTACATGGGGAGCTCTAATGTCCACACGTTGTTACATGGGGAGCTCTAATGTCTACACGGTGTTACATGGGGAGAGCTATAGTGTTTACACGGAGTTACATGGGGAGAGCTCTAGTGTCTACATGGTGTTACATGGGGAGCACTAGTGTCTACACGGTGTTACATGGGGATCACTAGTGCTTACACGGTGTTACATGGGGAGCACTAGTGGTTACACGGTGTTACATGGGGAGCTCTAATGTCTACACGGGGTTACATGGGGGAACTCTAGTGTCTACACAGTGTTACATGAAGGAGCTCTAGTGTTTACACGGTGTTACATGGGGGAGCTCTAGTGTTTACACGGTGTTACATGGGGAGAGCTCTAATGTCTACACGGTGTTACATGGAGGAGCTCTAGTGTCTACATGGTGTTATATGGGGGAACTCTAGTGTCTACACAGTGTTACATGAAGGAGCTCTAGTGATTACACGGTGTTACATGGGGGAGCTCTAGTGTTTACACGGTGTTACATGGGGAACTCTAATATCTACATGGTGTTACATGGGGGAGCTCTAATGTCTACATGGTGTTACATGGGGGAGCTCTAGTGTCCACATGGTGTTACATGGAGTTAGTTATAATGGCTACATGGTGTTACATGGGGAGAGCTCTAATGTCTAGACGGTGTTACTTGGGGGAGCTCTAGTGTTTACACGGTGTTACATGGGGAGAGCTCTAATGTCTAGACGGTGTTACTTGGGGGAGCTCTAGTGTCTACATGGTGTTACTTGGGGAGTGCTCTAATGTCTACATGGTGTTACATGGAGGTAGTTATAATGTCTACATGGTGTTACATGGGGAGAGCTCTAATGTCTAGACGGTGTTACTTGGGGGAGCTCTAGTGTCTACATGGTGTTACATGGGGAGCTCTAGTGTCTACATGGTGTTACATGGGGGAGCTCTAATGTCTACACGGTGTTACATGGAGGTAGTTATAATGTCTACATGGTGTTACATGGTGGGAGCTCCAATGTCTACATGGTGTTACATGGGGGAGCTCTAATGTCTACATGGTGTTACATGGAGGTAGTTATAATGTCTACATGGTGTTACATGGGGAGAGCTCTAATGTCTAGACGCTGTTACTTGGGGGAGCTTTAGTGTTTACACGGTGTTACATGGGGAGATTTCTAATGTCTAGACGGTGTTACTTGGGGGAGCTCTAGTGTTTACACGGTGTTACATGGGGAGATTTCTAATGTCTAGACGGTGTTACTTGGGGGAGCTCTAGTGTCTACATGGTGTTACATGGGGAGAGCTCTAATGTCTAGACGGTGTTACTTGGGGGAGCTCTAGTGTCTACACGGTGTTACATGGGGGAGCTCTAATGTCTACATGGTGTTACATGGGGAGCTCTAATGTCTACACGGTGTTACATGGAGGTAGTTATAATGTCTACATGGTGTTACATGGAGGAGCTTTAGTGTTTACACGGTGTTACATGGTGAGCTCTAATGTCTACACGGTGTTACATGGGGAGAGCTCTAGTGTATACACGGTGTTACATGGGGAGAGCACTAATGCTTACACGGTGTTATTTGGGGAGCTCTAATGTCTACATGGTGTTACATGGGGAGAGCTCTAATGTGTACATGGTGTTATATGGGGAGAGTTCTAATGTCCACCGGGTGTTACATGGAGGAGCTCTAATGTCCACACGGTGTTACATGGGGAGCTCTAATGTATACATGGTGTTACATGGAGAGCTCCAGTGTCCACACGGTGTTACATGGAGGAGCTCTAGTGTCTACACGGTGTTACATGGGGAGAGCACTAATGTCTACATGATGTTGCATGGGGAGAGCTCTAATGTCTACACGGTGTTACATGGGGGAGCTCTAGTGTCTACATGGTGTTATATGGGGGAGCTCTAAAGTCTACACGGTGTTACATCGAGGTAGTTATAATGTCTACATGGTGTTACATGGAGGTAGTTATAATGTCTATATGGTGTTACATGGGGAGAGCTCTAATGTCTAAACGGTGTTACATGGAGGTAGTTATAATATCTACACGGTGTTACATGGGGAGAGCTCTAATGTCTACACGGTTTTACATGGAGGTAGTTATAATGTCTACATGGTGTTACATGGGGAGAGCTCTAATATCTACACGGTGTTACATGGAGGAGCTCTAGTGTTTACACGGTGTTACATGAGGAGCTCTAATGTCTACACGGTGTTACATGGAGGTAGTTATAATGTCTACATGGTGTTACATGGGGAGAGCTCTAATATCTACACGGTGTTACATGGAGGAGCTCTAGTAGTTTACACGGTGTTACATGGGGAGCACTAATGTCTACATGATGTTGCATGGGGAGAGCTCTAATGTCTACACGGTGTTACATGGAGGTAGTTATAATGTCTACATGGTGTTACATGGAGGTAGTTATAATGTCTACATGGTGTTACATGGGGAGAGCTATAATGTCTAAACGGTGTTACATGGAGGTAGTTATAATGTCTACACGGTGTTACATGGGGAGCTCTAATGTTTACACGGTGTTACATGGGGAGCTCTAATGTCTACACGGTGTTACATGGGGAGCTCTAATGTCTACATGGTGTTACATGGGAAGCTCTAATGTCTACACGGTGTTACATGGGGAGAGCACTAATGTCTACACGAGTGTTACATGGGGACCTCTGGTGTTTACACGGTGTTACATGGGGAGAGCTCTAGTGTCTACACGGTGTTACATGGGGAGCTTTAGTGTTTACATGGTGTTACATGGGGAGAGCACTAATGTCTAGACGGTGTTACTTGGGGGAGCTCTAATGTCTACACGGTATTACATGGGGAGAGCTCTAGTGTCTACACGGTGTTACATGGGGAGCTCTAGTGTTTACATGGTGTTACATGGGGGAGCTCTAATGTCTACATGGTGTTACATGGGAAGCTCTAATGTCTACACGGTGTTACATGGGGAGAGCACTAATGTCTACACGAGTGTTACATGGGGGAGCTCTAATGTGTACATGGTGTTACATGGGAGAGCTCTAATGTCTAAACGGTGTTATATGGGGAGCTCTAATGTCTACACGGTGTTACATGGGGAGCTCTAATGTCTACACGGTGTTACATGGGGACCTCTGGTGTTTACACGGTGTTACATGGGGAGCTCTAATGTCTACACGGTGTTACATGGGGAGCTCTAATGTCTACATGGTGTTACATGGGGAGCTCTAATGTCTACACGGTGTTATATGGGGACCTCTGGTGTTTACACGGTGTTACATGGGGAGCTCTAATGTCTACACGGTGTTACATGGGGAGTTCTAATGTCTACACGGTGTTATATGGGGACCTCTGGTGTTTACACGGTGTTGCATGGGGAGCTCTAATGTCTACACGGTGTTACATGGGGAGCTCTAATGTCTACACGGTGTTACATGGGGAGCTCTAATGTCTACACAGGTGTTACATGGGGAGCTCTATTGTCTACACGGTGTTACATGGGGAGCTCTATTGTCTACACGGTGTTACATGGGGAGAGCACTAATGTCTACACGGTGTTACATGGGGAGCTCTGTTGTTTACACGGTGTTACATGGGGTGCTCTAATGTCTACACGGTGTTACATGGGGAGCTCTAATGTCTACACGGTGTTACAAGGGGAGAGCTCTAATGTCTACACGGTGTTACATGGGGAAAGCATTAATGTTTACACGGTGTTACATGGTGAGAGCACTAATGTCTACATGGTGTTACATGGGGAGAGCACTAATGTCTACACGGTGTTACATGGGGAAAGCATTAATGTTTACACGGTGTTACACGGTGAGAGCACTAATGTCTACACGGTGTTACATGGGGAGCTCTAATGTCTACACGGTGTTACATGGGGAGCTCTAATGTCTACACGGTGTTACATGGGGAGAGCACTAATGTCTACACGGTGTTACATGGGGAAAGCATTAATGTTTACACGGTGTTACACGGTGAGAGCACTAATTTCTACACGGTGTTACATGGGGTGCTCTGTTGTTTACACGGTGTTACATAGGGATAGCTCTAGTGTCTACACGATGTTACATGGGGAGCTCTTATGTCTACACAGTGTTACATGGGGAGAGCTCTAATGTATAAATGGTGTTACATGAGTACATAGTACATTAGTACATAGCACACGAACGGGGAGCAAGACGTGGTGCTAAAAATAAATTTAAAATAATTTAGCTCGCTGCATTTGGTAAATTGTTACGCTTGAGCATAAAACAAAATCATACGGGTAGAATTGATAATCTTCTCTCTTTTTTTCGAGGTCGGTTAAAAGTATATTTTAGTAAATGATTTTGGTTCTGGTTCTTAGGCAATTTATTTTTAGGGTTCTTGTTCCAATTCCTAAAAAAAATCAGACTACTAATTTCGATTTTCGGTTCAGTTTCGACTCTCTTTGGTCTTGAACGAAACGATTCACAAACATTTGTTACTCTGTTTTTTGGACGATGGAAAAAAAATACGGGATGGAATTTACACAGGTGCTTGGGTTCATTCAAATCTTCTAGACGTAAACTTACTTTAACCCATGTCGGGTACACCATATATGTGTTATCTTTCAATCCTCTTGTTAATTGATGGAATGTTAGTGGACCCTCAATTAGCGGCCGGTAGATTGTTTTGATCTATTGTTTTCACAGACAATAAAACACTCGAAAGCACAAATGATAAAGATAATGATTATACAGTAGGCTGCGGCTAATTCGATATTGATTAGTTCTAAAAATTGTATATTTCGAAACCATCATGAATCTGCGTGAATTTCTATTTAAATCATTGGTAAAAAGCAACATTAATTAGTTCTAGTTTTATAAGGAAATATTTGGAAAGTTTAAGCTTATACATTGGAATTTTTTTTTTATATTGTACTCATCTCAAACCTAACTGAGCGGTCTTTATTATCACACTTATTATGCCAAGAATATCCTATAAAATTATATTTATTGACACATAGTAAATTTGGAGGCGGAGGGTTATGAACCAGCGACAAGCGGGTGGCCTAATATAGGGGATGTATGGACTAAGCTTTCATCAATCCTGATTTAAGTCTGCTATTTTCATATGTTTATATTTATACGTTTTTTATATTTTTTATTTAAAAAATCTTGTTTTTTCGTGTGTATACATAATGAATAAAATGTGTTTTGTATAGCATATAATATAACATTATGTGTGATTATACGCGTATGTAGCATATTTTAAGGTTATTGATGTACTCATAAAAAATGGTTAATTTGAATTTTGGATATATAGATGTCTAATACATCCTTTGGACTTCGAATTAAAAATGTAATACTGTATTTCTGTACCAAGGCGTCAGTCTAGTTTTGTCTGGTTTGGTGGTGAGGGGGGAGGTCTGGGTTTGAGTACCAGCCAACAGTATTTAACTTGGGTAGTTTTTTTTTATTATATAAATGTTTTTCGACCCTTCAAACCCTCAAACGTGGATAGTTTCTCTCTCTAAACTACCTCTTCAAATCATCTCCTTCTTTACCTTATAAAATGTGTGTAAATATGTGGATACTCCAGATGGGTAGTAAGCAGTAGAGCATAAAAGTTAATAAAATTGGTTTTGTTATTTATTGTTATTATTATTTGGTCCAGCATATTCATGTGCCTCTGTGTATTTATTATACACATATATTTGCCTATATACAATGAGAGGCATTTTGGAGAAAAAAAAATTTCAAACAAATGCTTTTTTATTTTTAAGAGGGAAAGAGAACAGCATAAATTATTTTTGGTTTAGTTAACTTCTTCAATATTATTTAAAGGTCAAATTTGTTTTTTAAATTAAAAAATAATTTCTAATGGCATTTTTATTCTACATAAAAAAAATCCGAAACTTTTTTTATTTGACAACAATTTTTGAGGATATTTTAGCTTCAAATTTTTCATTTCATTTTTCAAAATTAACTTTTTTTTACATTATAAGTGTATCGATAATAATATTCATAATTCTGAACATTTATTAAAGTAATTTTTATATATAATATTTCATTTAGAGTAATAAAGAATAACATTATTTAATACAAAGTTCTTGAATAAAAATTGTTATAAAAAATACAGATTAAAATGCCTTCAAAAATCGATGTCAAATAAAAAAAACAGTCAAAAGGTGTTTTTTATGTAAATAAGTAAAAGTTTTCATTGGAAAAACCATTTGACCTTGAAATAACCTTAACGACATCCACCAAAACAAAAATAGCTAATATTGTTCTCTTTCCCTTCAAAAACAAAAAAAGCATTTGTTCGAAACATTTTTTTTTTCTTAAATGCCTCGTTTTCGATATATCCTGACGTTTAAACTTAAATGCCTCACCCGATATATATATTTGCCTGTACATATTATAAATAAGAAGGCAAGTTGGAAGAGAGAAAAGAAACAGTAAAAACATGAATTCAATTATTGATGGATGACCTCATACAAGAAGAGAAGACGAAGTTTCAAGAGATAAAAAAAAAGTGCTAATCGGACATGCTGGAGGACTCATTTTGGACCAGGCAACGGACCTGTCGAAAGACAGAACACTCAAAATATAAAATTTTATAAAAATGACACTGAGATTATTTACGATGATTAAACCAGAAACCTTTGGCTTTACGCACTTATACTCACATCATTGAACTATTCAAGCTCGTCCTTTTGACCCAAGTAGTACTTCTCTCACTATTGATAACACAAAAGTGGCGCTATAATAAAAACATTGGGTTCGACTCTCTGTGACCATATGCCATCTTTCAAAATACATTCGAATTGTGTTTGTATATTGTATGTGTGTTAACATTACATCTGTCGTAAACTAAACTCGCATTTCAAAACAACACGGTAATATTGGTGCCACACAATTCTACAAACTTTATCATATTTTAGTTAGGAATAAGGTTCTTCAAAAAATGGAATTAACTTAATCACGCGGTGCTAATAATAATAATAATAATAATAATAATAATAATAATAATAATAATAATAATAATAATAATAAAATAATAATATAACAATAATAATGCAAATAAAATCACCCTAAAATAATTTGTTTCCTAAAACCCTAAAAACCAGTGTACAGTTTTATTAATGATTTTTTTTGCACTTTGTCTTACTACCCGTTCGGGTTATACGCACTTACGCTAATGTGTAATGGTAAGGTGATTGTGAGATGAAATGGAGGACCTACAGTTTATCGTGGAATCCGAACCACGGTGGAGGCGTGGCATTTCCCACATTCACAAGATGTCTTGTCAGAGGTGAAGGAAGGGTTTGGTAATCAGATAAATCTGTGCCGGGACCGAAGATTGAACCCCGGCCGCCAGCATAGAAGTCTGACACCTTACCCCTAAACCGTCAGGTCACCATCGCATATGTATTAATTACAGTAATGTGCTAGGGATTAAGAAGGTCTAATTTAGTAGAAGTGTACCAGCCTTCGAATGGAAGGATATTTGAAAACCATTTAGAGAAAAAACCCATCAATGCACCCAATTGGGATCGAATACTGATATATTCGTCGTCGGCAGTCCAGTCTATTGCAAGATTTGCGCATTACACCATGAGTTCACCGAAGTGGGTCATAAGCCTATTATCTATTAACAAAACTGTTGAGAGACATTTTAAATAAATTTCAAATTTTCAAAAATCAGTTCTGAGTAAAACTACCCTTAAATTTATAGCTGGAATAAAACGAAACAAAACCCCTCGAGACATGACCACATAGTGTATAAATATAAAGTTTTAACAAAATCTATAAAAACCTTTCAGAGACAGACATACAAAATTGTAGACCCAGTTCTTTGAGATTTTTTTTTAGTTAATTGCCACATAAAACGTAAAGATTATCATAAAATCGAGGCCGGAAATGTTCACGTATATATCTGCGAGAAAGTTAAATCAAAACTTTAAAATCTCCCAGAAGCGAAGTCATACATCATCAGGTACTCTGAAATAACCAGAGACATATTTTTACGAGATTTTACTTAATACATTAAAATTAATATCAAGATATTTTTAAAATTAATAATATTTTCTATGTTTAATGTATTAGACATATGCGAAAATAAAACTAGGTTGAATATTTTCGTAAAATTGTTCACGTGGCCTTATATATGCGAATAATGGACAATTATGACAATTTTTAATTGAATTAACGACATCCAAAATACACTCATTTTTACAGCCTCTGACAATTTTTCTTTGGCTGAAATTGGCATTGAAAATAGTTTCAATCGCACTATTATAATTTTCTTCATTATATTCATACCAAATTAAAGTTTTCACTTCAAAAAGTTACTTCCTTCCATTAAAGACTATTGGTAAAAAAAAAAGAGAGTAAAATATTTGTCCAATCCGTCTATTATGACAGTCCTATTTTGGCCGATGCAAATATTTAAATTTAACAAATTGAAAAATTTTCGTAATTTTTCTATCCATATCACCATATTACTCAATCTAGAGTAGATTTTTTTAAACAGTATTTAGCCAAAGAAATGTCTTTTATTTACCGATTTTTAATTTAACGAAATCCAATGATTTTATTCACCACGAGTCAGGGTTTTTACTCATTATCAAGAAGACACTTACCTCTAGGCAGGTTGTCACAGTCCTCAAAATTGAAATGAGACAATTAAATTCGCGTTGACCGATACATTGATACGCTAATAATCGTTATCATTTAATGGATCCTAATCGAAAATCTCAATTAAGATATAATAATGGTTTTGTTCTTTCAGTGTAATTTGTGATTTACTAATTAAATAGTTACCTAGACGAATAATATGTTGTTTATTATTTTGTATCTATGAAGCCATGACCCACTTTTAGAGTAAAACATATATTTGTAAGAGAGTCTGTCTGCCCTTGGCCGAAATATTCGAGAGATCTTAAGTGTCTACAGGCAGTTCCCGGCTGGAGTCATTCTAAGAGAGAAAAACCATTTGTAGCCCACTTTAGTGATCGAATAGTCTAAGGCGTCTCTCACTTGTTAACCTGACCTGCCGATGACGAGAAGAAGATCGGGGTTCAAATTCCGGTTGAATGTACTCAAGGGGGGTTTTAATAAATGATTTTACACTTTCTCTTTTTTCTTTTCCAAACAAATACGAGTTCATTTCCTAAAAAATTCAACCTTTCTCATATCTGACACATTACCGTAATTAGCACATGTGATTATAACCAGCACGTGTGGTAAGAGGCGGTGACGAGGAAAAAAACCCGTCAAATATAATCATATTGTAATAAAAATATAGATTATCTTTTTAGAGGCAAATGTCAAGTGAGTGGGTTTATTTGAAAACGTTCAACCTTGTCATTCTTTTGCAACATTATTCGAGGAAATTTCTATTTCTAACAATATAAAATGTTTAATTTTCAAAGTATCTAATAAAGTTACGTCAAAAATCAATCAATACGGTCTATTTTTAATTTAATTTTTGACATTAAATGACAACATTTCATGGCACACCCGCACGGTCTAAAGCGCTACTATCGCAATAGACTAAACTGCCGACGACGAGGAGAGCCAAGGTTCGAAACTAGGACGGGCGCTCTGAGAGTGGTGTTTCCGAAATGGTTTTCCCACTCTCCTTTCAAGCAATTATTGGTACATCTCCTCTAAATATAGCCTTCCTCGTCTTTAAAACCATTAGTGTAATTAGTACCTAAGCGTAAAGTACGAACGGATTGTAAAATGTGGTGCTAAAAAAGTAATTTGAAAAACTATTCCACAAAGATTTGATCACGTGCGCACACATTTGGGTCTGTCACTCCACGAAGCTAGAAATGTTACGTCATACCAGCAGTATTATTATTATTATTATTATTATTATTATCATCATCATCACGTATTACTACCCGTTCTTGCTGTACACACTTACTCTAATGTGTAAGGGTAGGGTGATTGTGAGATGAAATGGAGCACCTACAGTTTAACGTGGGATCCGAACCACGGTGGAGGCCTGGCATTCCACACACACTCACGAGTTGTGATTAATACACGTCTTGTCAGAGGTGAAGTAAGGGTTTGGCAATCAGATAAATCTGTGCCGGGACCGAGGATTGAACCCCGAACCCCCAACAAAGGAGTCTGACACCTTACCCCCTAGACCACCAGGTTACCTACACCATGTCTTATTTCCTGTTCACGTTATTACGCATATAAGATAACTACTCTCATGAGCATTTTCGAAGTGATCTACCTGTATTTGCGTGGAAGGAGAGTGTGAAAGCATTTAGTAAAAACTACCCTTAATGGACCCAACCAACCCCAATCCCCTTGTCATCAGAAGGTAATTCTAAGAGCGGTATTACATTGTCATATTTCTTTGTTCAAATATCAGTGATTAAGAAATGTGGTATAGATTTAACGATTAGTCAAATATCTTTGATGCATGAAATATTTTACAAATATTTGATCACATCTTTACGTTCTAGAACATACTTTAATATTTGATCGTAGGTGACCTGGTGGTCTGGGGGTAAGGTGTCAGACTTCTGTGCTGGGGGTCCGGGGTTCAATCCTCGGTCCCGGCACAGATTTATCTGATTACCAAACCCTTCCTTCACCTCTGACAAGACATCTTGTGAATGTGAGGAATGCCAGGCCTCCACCGTGGTTCGGATCCCAAGTTAAACTGTAGGTCCTCCATTTTCATCTCACAATCACCCTACCATCACACATTAGCGTACGTGCGTAACGGGTAGTAAGACGCGGTGCTAATAATAATAATAATAATATTTGATCAAAGAAAATGCTGACTGAAAGATTTATCTGGACGTACGAGGCAATTAAAAAAAAATTATAATGAATTACAAACAGTAAGTGTGTTTCTTATCTTTTAATTAATTGGTTGTCGATAATTTAGAGATTATTGCGAACGACTTATCATTTGAAATGGTAAATAAGTTTAAATACTTAGGAATAATTTTAAATAACATTAACAATATTATATCCCGGCATAGATTTATCTAATTACCAAACCCTTCCTTCACCTCTGACAAGACATCTTGTGAATGTAGGGAATGCCAGGCCTCCACCGTGGTTCGGATTCCACTTAAACTGTAGGTCCTTCATTTCATCTCACAATCACCCTACCATTACAGATTAGCGTAAGTGCGTATAACCCGAACGGGTAGTAAGACGTGGTGCTAATAATAATAATAATAATAATAATAAACAATATTATATTGTGAATTAGGAAATACATGTTATTACTCGGTCAGTAAGTTGTTGACATCTCGCCCGCTGTCAAGGAGTGTAAAACTTAGAATATACCAAACATTAGTTTTACCGGTTGCTCTCTAAGGGTGTGAAACATGGTCTCTTAACTTACATGACAAGAAATGTATGGGGTTCGAAAACAAGGTGCCTAACAAGACATTTGGTCTATAAGGGGAGAGACTAATGGGGATTGGAGGATGTTACATAATAATGAGTTAAATACCTTATACTCATCACAAAACATTGTTAGGATAAGCAACGAACCTGAAAGTGATTGGGTGTAATGAGGTGGACTGGATATAACTAGCTCAATATAAAGATAGGGTGTAATGAGGTGGACTGGATAGAAAGAGCTCAAGATAGGGATAGGGTGTAATGAAGTGGACTGGATATAACTAGCTCAATATAAAGATAGGGTGTGATGAGGTGGACTGGATATAACTAGCTCAATATAAAGATAGCGTGTAATGAGGTGGACTGGATAGAACTAGCTCAATATAGAGATAGCGTGTAATGAGGTGGACTGGATAGAACTAGCTCAATATAGAGATAGGGTGTAATGAGGTGGACTGGATATAACTAGCTCAATATAGAAAGAGATAGGGTGTAATGAGGTGGACTGGATATAACTAGCTTAAGATAGAGCTAGGGTGTAATGAGGTGGACTGGATATAACTAGCTTAAGATAGAGCTAGGGTGTAATGAGATGGTCTGGATAGAACTAGTTCAAGATAGAGATAGGGTGTAATGAAGTGGAGTGGATATAACTAGCTCAAGATAGGGATAAGATGAGTACTTTTTTAAGTGCGATAATAAACTTTCGAGTTCCTAATGCCATACATAGAGTAAGTAATGGAACAACTTAAACCAGCCAATATTTAAAGTTTCATAGTACCTCTGTAAATATTTTGAATGGATTCCGAATCTTCAATTTGAAGTTCTTTTAGCTGGCAGCTATTAATTACTCTTGCATTTCGTCTACTAGCCCAAGATCGAACCCACAGTGGTTTCACAGATTTTTGTTTAATTTTTTTTAGTTTCAAGCACTAACGAGATTAATACAATTGCACTTACAGTCACCGAACATGAAACTTAACTATCGGGGTCCATTTTAGTAATGTGTATTAATAATAATAATAATAATAATAATAATAATAATAATATTTAGCACCGAGTCTTACTACCCGTTCGGGTTATACGCTTTAAGTACTAATTACTCTAATGGAATTAGGAATTAGGAAGGTTGAGTTAGAAGAAGCGAACCCGCATTTGCGTGGAGGGAGAGTGGAAAACCATTTAGGAAAAGCCGCCCCCAGCTCGTCCGACCGAGATTCTAACCTCGATCTCCCCGTCCTCAGCAGTCGAGCTTCAACACGACAAGCGCGTTAGCCAACTACGCCACCGAGGACGGGTCGTGTATTAATAAAATGAAGAGTGGGTGTGTCTGGCATTATCATTACGTGATATTTACGACACACACAGGGCTGAAATTTAAAAACATCAGTAGTCTATCATTATCTACATTAGCGTGCGTTTTGATAAATCTTAATTATTATTTTTACATCTATTACCGTTTCCAGCCCGTAGCCTATTCTTTATTCAAGCCATATATTTGACACTACCGGCATTCTAGCCCTGTCATAGCTTCCTATACCTTATAATCTAACTTAAGACTAATTCAGACACAGCACCCAGCCTCCCGGCCGTTAATTTATCATTGTTAAAGGGGGGGGGAACGCATATTTAACCGATGACAGATTTATCTGCCATGTCGGGAATCGATCCCGGGACACTTAGCTCAGTAGACAGACAGGCTACCAAATGAGATGAGGTATCGTATTACTGTTAAATCTAATGACTAATTGTATAAATAAAAAATATGCAAAAAGTAAGAAACATTATTTAGATACTATACTGTTATATTGCCAATATAGTTTATCAAAAATATATACTAAATCATATTCTTTAATATGTATGATTTCTTATTCAATAAATTAGATTTTATAAGAACGTGAGATTTAAATTCAATTTTGGTTTTCATTAATATAGAATATCTATAATAATTAGATATTTTACGTGACATAATATATAAATTAGTCATAATTTAAATTTTGAAAAATAAAAATTCAGGTAGTATTTTAAAAATTAGTTTTATTTTTAAACCATTAAAAAGATTAACATTCAGACTAAAAGGCAAAGATATGATTTTTGGTAACATTTTATTTTGTGCTTAATAATTTCGAAAATGTTTTGGTGGATTTTTTATATATGCCACCAAAACTATTTCAAAATTACATAAATACTATATTGTCACCGCTCCCCTTTCCTTGGGCCTAATCTGTCAGGATAGCTTGCGGGGAAGGGTGGGGTCAGTGACCAAATAGATGTGTGGGTTTGAAATTATACTGATGGTCCTTTCTGTTGGGTTTATTAGTAGCACCAATAGTTAACACGAAAATGTGATGTTAAAAGGTGTTATAAAAAGATAAGAACTTTGACGTATGCGCTCGTGAAAGAACTGGCCTAGTCAGGAATACTTAATTACTGACTCGACTGACACCGTTCGCGACCTCCCTTACAGACTCGAACCCGGTACTCTGGGCACGACGGTTGCCCTCCAGCACAAGTACCCGATGAGCCGATATTCTAGTCCGAGTGGTCCCGATGACGGGCAAAGTGACTGCCTCTGAGTATATCTTAATGTATCAGCTGCGTTAGACCTAAATCAGAACCCTTTATAGTTCAATTCGGCCCAGTTGCCGAGCACAACGGGGAAAAGTTGTTATGATTTGTCAGAATTCATTCCTAATGTTTACTAACTCATCACAAGTTAGCTAGACCAGTTCTTTCACTCACTTCATTTCAACACTGTTTTGTAAGTTTTAAATAAACGGTCCAATCTAGGGCAGAATTTATTACAATACTACAAAAATTATATTACATAAATACAAATACTCTCTGTAATCATCATTTCAAAATTGTTCAGTAGAAAAAGATGTAATCTTTCTGATAACATTTAAAACGATACACAGCATTGTAAGGAAAATTAACTTTTGGGGTATCCCAGATTGTTAGGCCTGTTTCATGTTTTCACCTTTTCATATTTCATCTCTAATATACATTATATGCTTGGTTTATGTTTTCAGTATTGTGTGATCAATAATATCATTTTAAAGTGGGTCTAAGTATTTTCTAAAATTCTTTTCCTCCACCCCCTCGTACTCCACACACTATTTGATGTATTTATATGTGTATGTAAAAGCTCTAGGTGTGCCTCCCCCAACCCAAATCCTTCATATGATTATTTGGCTGCAAACCGCCACCGAGGAAAAATTTATATTCGAAAAAAATTCAGCGGAAAATGTTATGTCGCACACGTATTTAATTTTCCCGTGACAAGCTTTGGTATATAATCTATAACTCAGTATCGTAATTAGTACATGAGTGTATAACCTAAACGAGGAATAAGACACGGTACTAAAAATAAAAAATCAATCCTCTTGTGAACCAAGCTTTACTCGATGCATCAAAAACAATGACTAACATTTTCTAAGATTCAAGCTTTTCTCATCGAAATAAAGTGCTTATAATCTGTAACGATAACAATTTAAAAAAGAAGTCACATTATTAATTATACCACTCATTTTTATTTGAACCATTTATTATAGTAATTATAATTATTGTGAAAATTGCCGCCTTCTTAATTACGAAGTAACTTTACGTTTTATGTAGCCCTGAAATAAAAAAGTTGATTTTATATTTATGTCTGTAGGTCTGTATGTCTGTCTGTCTGTATCTCTGTAAATTTGTCTGTAACTGGGGGTACAGCCGATTCTGTTTGATGAATTTCATTCAAACTTGATATTTAAAAGTTTTATGATTGTACCTCAAAGATAAATCAAGATTTTAACTCTAGTACTAAAATTAAGAATAGTAAATGGATGTGGTCTCGTGGTCCAGAACTCCAGGCTACAGATACAAAGATCTCGGATTCGATCCCCAGCGCATCCCCTGTACAACGATACATTAGTACTGGATAATCTTCCCATTACTAGGCTACGAGTGACTTAGTCCAGACAGGCCATATTATTATAGTTGAAAAAAAACACATGGACATGGGTTCGACCACCGTATCTAAGGGTTAATTTACCACTAATTTAAATTACAGGAATAATTTTGTTTGCACATCATATAAACTATACAACTGGTAAAAGTGTAACTTGAAATGCTATTAGCATGTTTCTGTGTATTAGCAATGTCCGTTCACCTATAAAGGGAGGGATCACATAATTACTTGAGTTAAAATTACCTGAAAGTTTCTTATTCCCTCAATTTAAAAAACAGTGTTGCCTTAATACTGTTGAACAGTAAGAACATGGTATGAAGTAATGTTTATAAAATACAATATATTTTAATCAACATTGATAACATATTACTATATTACTAGTATTATTTTATCTGTATTGATATAGACTATCAGAAGTGACAGCAGAGGATCACGTGACTTGTTGGCTGAATAAATGAGAGTAGTTGTATTAACTTGTTTTCCTAACCGTGTTTTTTTTTTGCAGTAGATAATAAATAACCTGCTATGATAACCTTGATTATTCAATTGGAGAGTAATCGCAAGGCGCTTCAATTTTATGCCAACATTTTGGAAGTATTGCGGTTTTATTAGGATCTATATCGGATGTCAATATGTTTCAAAGATGAATAAATTCAAACTACCATTGTTTAAATAAATGAATTAGATTTTCACTTATGTCTGTTCATACAGGGTTATTCAACTCTCGAGGTAGAATAGTATACAGGTTTTAGTGGATGACAATACAAGTATTTTTACGTGACGAAGATGGCTTCGGCGACGCCAAAGTTGACGCTGTATGCACCCTAGGGGGTAGGCAACACAAGCAGCACAACACGCAAACCAAAACAGACATCCTCGCCGCCGCGACCTCAATATCATCTCTTGTCAGGGCCAACAACCATGTCTTTGAAAACCTCATAGGTAGCCTGTTGTCAGGAAATTCAATGCTTGTTAATACTCATAGTTTACAACACACTCCAATTATTGTGTTCTGAAGGATGAGGAGTTGCCTAACACCCAGGAGCACACAGAGACAACTTTGACGTTTGTTAGCGCCGCCATTTGTCGTCCCTGACTCAGTTAATTACGTGGAAACACTTAACTCACTACCCTCTAGAGCCTGTGTCATTTTTTACTTGAAGATTGGATCAATTCTGTAACTATGGGCCAGTTTCATAGTCAAACTTAGTACGCCTCAAAGGGCGACCTGGTGGTCTATGGGTAAGGTGTCAGACTTCTGTGTTGGGGGTCTGGGGTTCAATCCTCGGTCCCGGCAAAGATTTATCTGATTACCAAACCCTTCCTTCACCTCTGACAAGACATCTTGTGAATGTGGGGAATGCCAGGCCTCCACCGTGGTTCGGATTCCACGTTAAACTGTAGGTCCTTCATTTCATCTCACAATCACCCTACCATTACACATTAGCGTAAGTGCGTATAACCCGAACGGTTAGTAAGACGCGGTGCTAATAATAATAATAATAATAATAATAATACGCCTCAAGTGCGGCGCTACACTAAGTTCATGACGACACCTACCTAAACCAGAATGGAATGGGCCAGTTTCCTATGCGAGAACGGCCCATTCCATTCGAGTTTAGGTAGGTGTCGTCTTGTACTTAGTGTAGCGCCGCACTTGAGGCGTACTATTATTATTATTATTATTATTGGTGGCCACCCATCAAAGAGGTCACAGGTTCTCATTCATATTCCTTAGAGCATCACTTTGTAGAGCATTCATTACCTGGATAAACAAATCATCAAGACAGTGGAAGTTACTGGTAGGGCAGTATCTGACACAAAACCTACTACAAACCTAGAAACCTAGGATAAGTAAGCCCTCCCGACAGCTATAATTACTAGCAACCTAAGTAAGAACCGCCTAGCACTATCTAGAAACCTAAGTAAGACTCGCCTAGAACCAGGGATTACCTAGAAACCTAAGTAAGACTCGCCTAGAACCAGAGATTACCTAGAAACCTAAGTAAGACTCGCCTAGAACCAGGTAATACCTAGCAACCTAAGTAAGACTCGGCTAGAACCAGGGATTACCTAGAAACCTAAGTAAGACTCGCCTAGAACCAGGGATTACCTAGAAACCTAAGTTAGACTCGCCTAGAACCAAGGATTATCTAGAAGCCTAAGTAAGACTCGCCTAGAACCAGGGATTACCTAGAAACCTAAGTAAGACTCGCCTAGAACCAGGGATTACCTAGCAACCTAAGTAAGACTCGCCTAGAACCAGGGATTACCTAAAAACATAAGTAAGACTCGCCTAGAACCAGGGATTATCTAGAAACATAAGTAAGACCCGCCTAGAACCAGGGATTACCTAGCAACCTAAGTAAGACTCACCTAGAACCAGAGATTACCTAGCAACCTAAGTAAGACTCACCTAGAACCAGGGATTACCTAGCAACCTAAGTAAGACTCACCTAGAACCAAGGATTACCTAGCAACCTAAGTAAGACTCACCTAGAACCAAGGATTACCTAGCAACCTAAGTAAGACTCGCCTAGAACCAGAGATTACCTAGCAACCTAAGTAAGACTCGCCTAGAACCAGAGATTACCTAGCAACCTAAGTAAGACTCACCTAGAACCAGGGATTACCTAGCAACCTAAGTAAGACTCACCTAGAACCAGGGATTACCTAGCAACCTAAGTAAGACTCACCTAGAACCAGGGATTACCTAGAAACCTAAGTAAGACTCACCTAGAACCAGGGATTACCTAGCAACCTAAGTAAGACTCGCCTAGAACCAGATATTACCTAGAAACATAAGTAAGACCTGCATAGCGCCGGGGATTACCTAACAATTACCTAAAACCCCAAGTAAGACGTGGTATAGTTAACAAATATGAACAACATATTAAATCATTTAACCCTGAGAGGACGAACAGCGACTGCTATCCACTTCACATCAATCAAAAACTGTCTTATCAGAAGATTCCTAATTAAAATGTTATCTATAATCACCGAATATTTTGTCAATTAAATCATAGTTTATAGACTTCTGTTTGTTTCCCTTTGACGATATAAGAAAGATAAGCTTTTTAAGTATTGTTATATTTGGGGGACCTTTTTTAAGTGGATTTAATTTTTTTTCTAAGCTTTCATTTATTACTAAATTACTATCACCTCTGCAATCAAACACACACGCTTCAACTGATTTGCACGAAAATTATCTTCCTCTCTAGTTTTGACTTAATAATAATATCTTATGATAAAAATATCATATATTATTCAGCACAGCGTCTTACTACCCATTCGGGTTATACGCTTATGTACCAATTACGTTAATGGTTTCTATAGATTAGAAAGGCTATACTTAGAGGAAGTGTACCCGCATTTGCGTGGAAGGAGAGTGGAAAATAATTTTGGAAAACCCTCCGTACACCCGATTGAGATTAGAACCTTGGCGTCCCCGTCATCGGCAGTCTAGTCTACTGCGAGAGTAACGCCCTAAACCACGTAGCCACAGATGCAGATAATATTATTTTTGTCTACACTAAATACTACTTTAAACCAATAAATTATAGCATTAGACGAATATCAAACCAGCTCCATGACGTCATCCTGCAAGCGAGCCACACCGACCGAGTGGGCGTCGCGTGTTGGTGAAGATAGTGCCAGCATTTGCGAAAAGAAGGTGTCATGTGGTCAGCACGACAAGCCCTACGGCCGTTAATCTCAGTTTTCTAGACAGAAGCCGCTACTTATTTACTCAAGTAGCTCCTCATTTGTCCTCACGAGGTTGATTTGAGCTCGTTCCAAACCCACTACCTCACAGAAAGAACAAACTAGAAGCGCCGGGGATCGAACCAGGAAGCTCTGGAGCTGTGGCCAGGAAATGTGACCACTGGACCACAGAGGCGGTCATTGACCTAATACGGATATTACTAAACATCCAATAAAATCCGGGTAACAAGAGATTCACACGAATCCTAAACGTAACGCTAGTCTAGGCTAAATCTCTGGTGATTCCAAGGTCCTGGTTCAAATCCTGGCAGAGTGTACAGAGGTTTTCTTCTCCGAAACGGTTTACTAATATCCCTCCACGCAAATACGGGTACATTTAATATACATTCTAACTTTTTCATCTCGTCTCTGTCAGCGTAAATATACTGACAGATTGGATGGGTAGTAAGACGTGTTTAACATACACACACACACACACACGTGTCGAGAGCCGTGCATTGACATTTAATAGTACTGACATTAGCTCACCCAATTAGGTGGCCACATGGTCTAACGCAATACTCTCGCAGTAGATTAGACTGCCTATGACGGAGAGATCAAGGTTCGAATCTCAGTCGGATATACTAAGGGGGGGTGTTCCAAACTAGTTTACCACTCTTCCCTCAAGAAAATGCGGATACACTGGCTAAATATAACGTTCCTGATCTCTAAAACCACTAGAGTAATTAGTACAAAAGTGTATAAACTGAACGGGTAATAGGACGCGCTACTTAAAAAAAGTTAACTAGGCATACCTGCAAATCAATGAAAACACCTGTTTGCTCTCAAACCTTCGAAGGCCGTGTTTGTCGCGTACACTCTGTTTAAATAAACTGATAATCTTTACATGCCTGCTTCTAGAAACCTCTAATACTATTGCCAGGCCTCTACCGTGGTTCGGATCCCACGTTAAACTGTAGGTCCTCCATTTCATCTCACAATCACCCTACCATTACACATTAGCGTAAGTGCGTATAACCCGAATGGGTAGTAAGACGCGGTGCTAATAATAATAATAATAATAATAATAATAATAATCTAATACTATTTATTTTTAATTGAGACATTTAACGAGCACTTACTGAACTGACGGATAGCACTTATTTACTAGCCTAAATATACAGCTGACACAACGCCCGGTCTCCCGACTATTAGTTCATCACTGTGAAAGGCAAAACCCCTATTTCACCAATAATGTTTTTTTCGGCCATGCCGAGAATCAAAGCCGGGACCCTTAACTCAGTAGGTGGCCACGTTACCAACTGAACCAAGGTGTCTGTTTAAACTTGAAATTAAAAGTAGTTTAATAAAGGGAGAAAAAAGAAAAAAAAATCTATTTTCTCAATTTCATATAGTTGATAAAAAGAGAAAGAAAATATGTTAATTAATATTTTTTAGTGAAATGTTATGTAACTTGAGCAAAATTAGTTGTTCAACAAACATTATGTTAAACTTTAATACCAATATTAAAACTTATTTGACGTACTTTGAGAAACTTTTGTAATTGTGTAATTTATTTAGTGATCTGTTTAACTACAGTTAAAATTTATGTGACATTAAAAACGAACCTAATATAATGGCGATTGATTTAGAAAATGTTGTTTGGAATGCAGGTGATATATTATATTATTGTATTGTTATTTTATTTTAAATACCGTACATCTAATAGTAGATGATATATATATATATATATACATAAGAAGCAAATAAACTTTAGATTATACCATAGGATGATTTGGCTAGTCAACGCATAGTAAATATTAAGGTTTATTTTTATATTTATTTTAATTTATTATTAGCGATTTGGGGGATAGGATAACCGAAAAATAGAAATATGATTTTTTTTTCGTAGCCTACTTTTAAAAAGAATGTTATTCGCTTAGTAAGAAAGCTTTTCGATTTTGTTCTTAACAAATATTTTGTATTGAAAACGCAAGTGAATGAAACATTTAAACCATGGTATGGTATCGGCGAGAAAAATCAATCAATGATTTATCGCCCATCTCTAATTATTAGTTAGTACAATGTTGAGTGTGGTGAAATATTGTGTGTCAATTTAATAAGGAAATGGGTGACCTGGCGGTTTAGGGGTAAGGTGTCAGACTTATGCTGAGGGTCCGGGGCTCAATCCTCGGTACCGGCACAGATTTATCTGATTACCAAACCCTTCCTTCACCTCTGACAAGACATCTTGTGAATACCGTGGTTCGGATTCCACGTTAAACTGTAGGTCCTCCATTTCATCTCACAGTCATCCTACCATTACACATTAGCGTAAGTGCGTATTACCCGAACGGGTAGTAAGACGCGGTAATAATAATAATAATAATAAGAATAAGGAAATGCACCCCCTGGGAATCACTTCCCAAGATTATTCCACGTCCAAGAATTTCGTCGAATATTGTAAATAATTCAAACTTTTAAAAAAGGAAAGCATTTATTTAAAAAGAATATTCCACCCTTAGATTTTTATTATTACTCTTAAAACGTAAATTATGTCCTTATTAATTTTCTCAAGGGTGTGCTATTGATTACTCGAAAATCCCAGTTCGAGACGATTTTAAGTAGCTAAGATTTTTACAAAACTCAAAAAAAAATTGAAAATTTCTAGTTCGATTGGTTTTTATTAAATTTTAAATATATTTCATTGCAAATAGATTCCATCTGTAAAGTTAAAAAAAAAGTATAATAATATATTTTATTTATTTAAAAATTCGAATTTGTGCAGTAATAAATTTTTTTCACAAACAAATTTTGTATTTATTTGTGGTTTATTCATGGATCCATTATATAAATTTAACTTTAAATATTTCTTATTTAAATAATGCTCTATTTTACTCGAGCTCGAAAGAAAATTCGATATTTTCATTCAAACTCGACTCGAACGCGACTCGAAGTCAAAAATGCTTAATCACACACCGCTATTCAATTTTCATCATAAACAATTTTAGGTGTGCACAACATTATTCCACTAAAATAGATACCTATTAGAGGCAATACATTATGTTACTGGCTAGTAGCCGTAGTTGTGGCCGAGGAGTCTAAGAAGTTAGACTCGTATCCCATTTACTCACATTTGACGAGCAGGCCGCGGCTTGAATCCGTTCAGATGTACTTGATATACAGTAGCCCCATGGCTTCTCTGGTGCTGACTGACAGCTCACAGCAGACAGCTAAAAGCTTTGAAAAGTTACCAGACCAAATTATGTATCTCTACGCCGAACCATATGATCTGCAAAAACATGTGTTTAGCAGCTGTCACTTCTAACAGTCAAAATTTAGGTATATACCTAAATGTTGACTGTCAGAAGTCAGCTGTGAGCTGTCAGTTAGCACCAAAGAAGCCATGGGGCTACTGTAGCTTTCCGAATGGGACTTTCACTGTGGTTTTCCCAACCTCTTTCCAAACTAATGTGGGTTAATTTCCTCTAAGCCACCCAATTCATCCTTTCCACCTAGATCAACTCGTTGATGAGAGGTGTTGAATCCACCACATTAGGGCCGAATGTTAGTATTAGCTAATAACAAACTGTGTGTTGTGTTTAGAAAGTGAATTTTAAACAAGTTAAGGTAATTGGAAAATAAAACGTCCTATATCCCACCCAGAACTTACAGATAAATGAATACGTTTGACTTGAGTTTATCACCCCTCTTCGGAGAGTTTATCATTCTTATTTTAAAATAACTATTAGAAAGTGAAGTTTTTGTCGAGTAGTGTGTGTGTGTGTGTGTGTGTGTGTGTACATGTGCGTGTTAAGGTCGACCTACATCAAGATAATATACTTTCAGCTATCCAAGGAAATTGTATGTTTCTTTCTACTAACTGATATTGACAACTCAATAATATAGATTATTTAATTTTATTTCATCACGAAGAGCTATAAATTTTATATGTAACTTTACAAAAAGATTATGGATATTGATAAAACATTCAAGTTTTATATGTAAACACAAAAAGATAAAGAAATATCTGTATAACATTTTTCCTTTTTGTGATTTTTAATTAATGACATACACTATGCGTCTGTATAGTACCAGGATAAAGTACCGTAAACAAAATAAAGAATTAAAAGAAACTATTAAAATGACCAGCAACTATTTTAAATAAAATTAACCAAATATTTTACAATAATTCTTTTATAGGGAGCATTGTAAAGATAGAGGCATTATATCTCTTAATTATTTGGTTTGTAGTCCAGTGGGGAGGTCATCTTTTTTTTACCATCGCGTCTTACTACCCGTTTGGGCTATACGCATATGTACTATTATTATTAGCACCGCGTCTTACTACCCGTTCGGGTTATACGCACTTACGCTAATGTGTAAATGGTAGGGTGATTGTGAGATTAAATGGAGGACCTACAGTTTAACGTGGAATCCGAACCACGGTGGAGGCCTGGCATTCCCCACATTCACAATATGTCTTGTCAGAGGTGAAGGAAGGGTTTGGTAATCAGATAAATCTGTGCCGGGACCGAGGATTGAACCCCGGCCGCCAGCATAGAAGTCTGACACCTTACCCCTAGACCGCCAGGTCACCGCCATATGTACTAATTATGCTAATGAGCTAAAGATGAGGAAGGTTGGATTTTAGACTAAGAGAAGCCGAATTTACGTGTAGGAAGAGTGGAAAAGCTACCTCAGAAGCAAAGTACATGTGAGATACCCAGCAACATTTTTGAATATTAACTAATTAATTACGAAAATCAAACTCAAAATGGTGCTACCGCTATCATAGCTCATTTACCCCCTCTCATCAGAGGACGTAAGTATGAAGGTCAGCATAAGCACAAGATGTTTTTTTTTTTCAAATGTGTTATATTTCTCGTCTTACTGCCCACCTGCTCTATCCACATATATACACTGATAGCGAAGGGCGTGAGAAATATAGACTTATAGGAAATATATCAGCATCTGCGTGTATGTAAACTCTATGCAACTAAATATCAAGGTTTGTAAAACAGTTAATTAGTATTTATAAAGAAGAATCACTTCAAAGAATGGTGTGTGGATCCTTTTAGTCACTACCATTACAAACTAATTTTAACATGTACCATGTATATTGTGAGAACTTTGTATTTTAAGAAGTACCATGTATATTGTGAGAACTTTGTATTTTTCTAATAACTTACCACTAATACTTAGAGCCATTCCTTGGAAAGAAATGACCTGAGACTTCGTTATTAGTTTGGGATATCTAATAAAGCTACCTGGTCCCGCACACCAACTATGATATTATAATTGATTTCCCACCAACCTGCGTCGATCTACTTATATTCCGTACTCGCAACGTTCGTCGAGCAGATGACATAAAAACACCAGCATTATGGAAATACATTGAAGCAAAGCACAACCGTATTATTCAACCTCAACTCACATGTTATCAACATCTACCAAATGACAGTTCCGTACAATCATTCGAACTACAACCTGGAGCATGCACCAAATATTCCTGCTTCAACGTACTTTATTTTAAACGTTGTGAAATAAGTGTGCCTAAAGGTTAATGTCGAAGTAGAGCTTGATTATAAGTATACCATTTACACTTGCGAGAAATTAAATGCCATGGAAACCTTCTCCATGGAAACCTTCTCAATGGCAACCGTCTCCATGACAACCGTCTTGTTGGCAACCGTCACCATGGCAACCGTCTCCATGGCAACCGTCACGATGGCCACCGTCTCCATGGAAACCATGTCTATGGCAACCGTCTCCATGGCAACCGTCACCATGGAAACCATGTCTATGGCAACCGTCACCATGGAAACCCATGTCTATGGCAACCGTCACCATGACAACCGTCTCCATGGAAACCGTCACCATGGAAACCGTCTCCATGGCAACCGTCTCCATGACAACCGTCTCCATGGCAACCGTCACCATGGAAACTGTATATAAATAATAGTAAAATAATAAATTTCTTGGTCTATTCCTGGGCAGTAATTAGCAATTATTATTACTAAAACTATTTAATTTAATAAAAAGTTCAAAACACATCACATTAATTTTAAATATCACTAAAGAACTAAATGAAGGTACTGTACGTTTCAATAAGTAAATGACATGATTCAATTTGAAGCCTTATCAAACAATACAATGTGATCCAATTTTAGTGTTTTTTTGTTTTAAGGGCCGCACCAGTGTATCAAGCAGACCAAGGCGTCAGGTGTCGTCTTGTCTCATTTATCTATGAGGGGAGAAATAGTTGAAATTCTGCGTGCAATAAATGTTTTTTTTAAAACTTGATTATATCCCACAATCTCTCTCTTAAGCAAATGTTGGAAAATTTCCTATAAATTCTACCTTCCTCATTGCTGTAATTATGTGGGAAATGGGGGGGAGGGGAAATAAAAATAGTGCTGTTTAGAAACTGGAACGGATTTCAAACCTTGGTTTGGGCATCGTGTCTGATGTCAGCTTTCTGTAGAGTATAGATTGAGTGTTGCGATAAGACATGCAGTAGCCCCGTGGCTTCTTTGTTGCTGACTGACAGCTCACAGCTGACTTATGACAGTCAACATTTAGGTATATACATAAATTTTGACCGTTAGAAGTGACAGCTGATAAACACGTGTTTTTGCAGATCTTGTGGTTCGGCGTAGGGATACATAATCTGGTCTGGTAACTTTTCAAAGCTTTTAGCTGTCAGCTGTGAGCTGTCAGTCAGCACCAAAGAAGCCATCGGGCTACTTCACATGGTTAGCGACCCCAAACAACCATTCATCGTGCTCGGATGACCTAGTTATTGTAACGTTTGTATTGAAGGTACATTTGAAAATAAAATAAAATATTCCTGGTTGGCTTTGGAGTAAAGTGCTCGCCTCAAAAGCTCGATGATCGTTGGTTCAAACCCAACCGTAGTCGACAGATTTTTTCTTTAGATATAAAAATCCGTAGCACAATTTCCTTCGGAGGTGAAGTAAACCCGTTGGTTCAATGTCAATTGTGTCATTTAAAATAACCTTGGGAGATATATGAACATATCTTACCTGGCGAAATTGGTAAGACCCTTCACTCTCGCTAATAGAAATTCTCGTGTGCTGATATAATGAGTACCTCAAATAAATTAATAAATACTTTTTTTTAATAAATAGCACGGTGCACCTCACAGCGTTTCTCTTTCTTTTAACTTAAAATATACATTTACTAAAAACTCGAATGATTTTTTGAACAAAATAATATACATTGTTGCATAAGCACTCCACCAAAGAGCTTATATGAAATAATATCCCCTTTTGCTGAAACATTGATAAATAAGGAAAATGTCTGTTCACCAAAGAGAATGACAATCAATTTAACATTTCGTAGAGCTATGTAAAAAATACGTATTTGCTTATAGCTGAGAAAATATTGGTTTTATAAAAAAATATTCCATGTAAAAGATTTTTATTATTAATAGTACTACAACCTTACAACTATAAGTTTTTCGTTGCTGAAATATTTGCGGATATGTGATCAACATTGGAAATTTTCCCTTATGTAAATTACCCTCAAAGTAATTTTCATGATAAAACGGGAATTTATTTCTTGTATTATGTTAAAAAATACCTAGATAAAAAAAAAAATCAAAGTGTTTTTAACAATTTAAAAATAAAATCATCGTTTTCCCCTTCCATTAATAAAACATAAATTTTAGGGTTAGATATCTCATCCCAAAACTCCTTGGTTGGGGCAACCTTCGGTGCCAAATTTATGCCTAATCGGTAAAATAATTTAGGCTCTAGGCTCTGATACAGACAGATGGCATAACGAACAACTTTTTCAGTTTCAGAGGGTCATGGAACGTCGATATTATCAAAATCTCGAGTTTTATATATATATAATTTTATGATCGCAATACTTATCTCTCCAAGGAGTAAAAAGTAAGTAAACAGTTTATATCAGCACACAGTTTAAAGACTAACTCACATTTGAACGATACGAACAAATTGTGGGGGGGGGGG
>CABFVX010003083.1:9089-46615 GCA_902151425.1 Timema shepardi
CCGTGCGGGACTGCTAGTATATTATAAAAGTAGCACCCGCCTCGGTGGCGTAGTTGGCTAACGCGCTTGTCATGTTGAGCCTGACTGCTGAGGACGGGGAGATCGAGGTTAGAATCTCGGTCGGGTGAACTAGGAGTGGTTTTTCCTAAATGGTTTTCCACTCTCCCTCCACGCAAATGCGGGTTCACTTTCTATGATTCAACCTTCCCAATTCCTAATCCATTAGAGTAATTAGTACTTAAAGCGTATAACCCGAATGGGTAGTAAGACGCGGTGCTAAATATTATTATTAATATAAAAGTAACGCCGAGATCATAACTTAACCTTACTCAGCTTTGTAGCAACATCTAATGAAACAAAAGTGTAAAGACCGTATATGAGATATATTCAACTTTGTGGCCCCTATTCATGTATAATAAACATATCGAGTCCATAGCTCATATTGATAAACTTTGTAGTACCTCCTTCTCATGTTAGATTAGTTGTAATAATGTATATATATCATCATAATCAACATTTTAACACCCCCACATCATCATTATCATCATCAACTGTTTCCAACCTGTGGCCGGGTCAGTTTATAAAATATTTCCATCTTACTCTATCCTTCCACCATTCTTCTTTCTTTAATTGCTTCCATTCCTCTCCTATCACTTGCACACTTTCTGTTATATGTTCCTTCCATTTCTTTTTTGGCCTCCCTTGCGATCTTTTTCCCCACATATTTCATTTCAATCATTTTCTTTGCCATCCTCTCCTACCGATGGCCGAATTATTTATCATCAATTCCTTTATGTTCTCAGTAAAAATATGAAGCACGTACCTAAAAAAAAAAAGTGTACGGCTAAGATGGCCTGAAAGAGGAGCGAGTCTATACCAAATTTGAACGAAATCTATTAGAATATAATTTTCAATGACTCCAGTAATGGAATCGAAACCTGCGCCGATAGGACCGTTAAAAAGGAAGTATTTAATGTGTAGTTTGAAACAAATAAGTATTAAAAAAATAATCATAAACATATTAAAAAAATCTAGTTTTGATTTATTCTATTGAGATATTTAATGTGCACTGTGATTATATCAGCACACGACTTATAAGATTAAGTATATAACAAACACAACATCCAGACTCCGGCCTTTAATGTATCACTATGAAAGGGTAAACCCACATTTCACCAATCCTAAATTTTTCAATCATACATTGAATCGAGCTTTAGATCTTTAGTTCAGTGGACAGACACGCTACAAACTTAGCTAAGGTATCAAACTACATTTAGTTAAAAACTTATATGAAAAAAAAGTCAAACCCATTACATTTAAGTTTACTTTCGATTGTAAAATATGGAAGTTACTCCCACCCAATCAAAACCGGATAGCTCAGTTGGTAGAGCTTTCAGCACGTAAAACCGGGGTTCAAATCCCAGATGGGGTATCATTTTCTTTCTATATATACCCAGTCACTTCATTAGAATGTCATCTGATAAGACGTGACTGTTCAAAAGATGAACACTGTTCAACTCAATGATGTGGATCTTTTTAGCGCATGCGTTTTGGAAAACTTTTTGTTCAAACACTCCGTCTTACTACCCGTTCGGGTTATACGATTATGTAATAATTGCACTGATGTTTTTTTAGGCATGAGGAAGGCTATATTTAGATAAAGTTTACCAGAATATACGTGGAGTGAGAGTGGAAAACCACCCTCAGTACAACCGACCGGGATTCGAACCTCTATCTCCCCGTCATCAGCAGTCTAAGTCTACTGAGAGGGTATCGCGTTAGACCGTGCGGCCACCTAAGAGCGGTCGTTTGTAACTAAACACCGCTGAAAACTAGTATCTGCGCAGCGGACAAGTTACGTCACAAATTCCATTGATAGTTTCTTATTTTGGCCACTAGTCTTCATGATAGTTGGTCTTGTACTTTTTTTGTTTAGAAGGTCTTACTACCCATTAGGGTTATGTGGGCCTACTGACTAAGCAAATGAGTTAGGAATAAAAAAAGATGAATTTTAGAGGAAGTGTACCCGCAATTACGTGGATGGAAAGTGGAAGAGTCATTTAGGAAAAACGACCTTCATTAAACCCGACTGAGATTAGAGTCCCAATCCCCACGTCATAGGAAGGTCTAGTATATTGCGTGAGTGACGCTTTAGACCATTCGAACACCAAAGTTGGTAGACTTGTACTGAATTCAGTACTGACTTATCCATGCAAACATCGCCTGGACCTACGGAACATAAGCAACACAGTAACAATATGAACATAAGTCTTTTGATGAATATCGGGTTGAGAGAAGGTGTGGTAAGGGTGTGTGGGGGGAGGGGGGGTAAAGAGGGCTTGGGAGGTGAGCCATTTGGGGTGAAGAGTCTCAAAAAAGGACGAGAGGAATTTGATCCGGTAGTGGCGTCACGATCGACCATAAAAAAAACTCAACCAATAAAACCTTTAGACAAAAAAAACAACACACACACACAAGATAAAACGATACTCTCAACACCAGGGAAATATAAGCTTCGCGCTACATGGATAAAATGCAGATCATCTTCTCAGATTACCTGTAAACCAGGCTGAGGAACTCTTTGTATCGGGCACGCAATGAACTCTGGGTAGTGGAGATTATCTTTCTTCCTGTACTGCGGGGATTTCCCCTACCTGGGATTTTGTACTGGAAAGATCTGTGGGGGAAATATTGCAAAATTTAACGACTTTGTTTACTCAGGGTGGCCACTATTTTCTAAATAATAAACTCCCTGTATTTTCCAGTTTCTCCAGTCGTGTGACAACCCTGATTTTTGATATATTCTGAGCTATTTTGGTAAGCGGGTTGCATTTTAACTTGATGTACGTCACATTTAGATGGCAATGTAGGGAATAGAAAGAGACAGAAGAAATTAAGCAGTTCACCCTGAGAGGCCTCTTGTTTGCCTGCTCATAATATTCCCCCCCCCCTCTTCATCTAACGAGTTTACGCACCCACTATATATACTATTTGCACATGGATAGCGTTGGGTTGCATTTCAAAATTACCTTTTTCTTGCTTCCACTGACTTTTTTATTCTACATCCTGACAGGAAGATTCATACAGAATATCAAATAATTGTCTGAGTTGTAAATGGTTCATAACAAATAAGAGACAAACAAAATTCAGTAAAACTTAAAATTCCATTATCCTGGAAAGTCCTATATTAATTTGCCGTGACGTCACAAGTAGACAAGGCCCTTAAGATGCGGCCAAAGGGAGCGAAAGTATTTTTACAGTTTTTATAGAACTGGAATTTTTTGGCCAAAATGAATCGAATATTTATCCAGTAGCAACATAGAGCTTAGTTTTATGCACATGCTAATATCAACAGATCTTGAATATCTGTCAAGGGTGTCCTGGAATTTTGTCAAAAATTTTTAAACAAAGAAAAAAAGGTTTTGACCAAATTCCAAGACACCCTTGACAGATATTCAAGATCTGTTAATATTAGCATGTGCATAAAACTAAACTCTATGTTGCTACTGGATAAATATTTGATTTATATTGGCCAAAAAAATGTAATGCTATAAAAACTGTAAACTTATTTTCACTCCCTTGTGCCGGTCGTCATTTGACCTTTATAAAGGGGGATACCACCCCCCTCTTGCCCCCATCACAATTTTATGTTACCCTAATTCCGCTTTAGGGGCCGTATAGTCTAACGAGTACTAAAATCGTGTTGAAAAGTTCAAAAACTAAAATTCTAATGATTGTGTATTTTTTAGTTGATTATAGATTTTAAAAGATTTATTTTTACCCTCCAAATTTTTCTATTGTTTCTTTTAATCACCCCTGAAAGTCCTGCAGCTCGCCTTGCTGACCTGTCGTGGCACACAGGTTAAAAAATTCTGGTCTAAGTTGTAACTCTAGCAATAGACTATATTATTGAGCACCGCCTCTCACCACCCGTTTGGGCTATACGCTTAAGTACTAATTACGCTAAAGAGTTAGGAATTGTAAAGGTTGAACTTAGAAGAAGATAACTCGAATTTGCGTGGAGGGAGAGTGTAAAAACATGATAGGAAATACCACCCCAGTTCACCCGACCGAGATTCGACAGTCTAGCTCATCAAGACTACCGCGTTAGCTAACTACGAATCTACTATAGAATGCCAAAGACGGGGATATCATAGTTCGAATCCTGGTAGTTTAATCTTCTTGTATTATCTCTCAACCTCTATCTCATAATATCTATCTATCAATAAATCTCACAATATCTATTTATCTATCAATCAATCTCACAATATCTATCTATCAATCAATCTCTCAATATCTATCAATCAATCTAAATATATATCTCTCAATCTCTCAATATCTATCTATCTATCTATCTATCAATCTCTCAATATCTATCTATCTATCAATCAATCTTTCAATATCTATAAATCAATCTCTCAATATCTATCTATCTATCAATCAATCAATCAATCAATCAATCTTTCAATATCTATCAATCAATATTTCAATATCTATCAATCAATATCTTAATATCTATCAATCAATCTCTCAATATCTATCTATCTCTCAATCTATCTATCTATCTATCTATCTATCTATCAATCAATTTTTCAATATCTATCTCTCAATCAATCTTTCAATATCTATCTCTCAATCAATCTTTCAATATCTATCTATCTACATATCTATCAATCTCTCAATATCTATCTATCAATCTCTCAATATCTATCTCTCAATCTCTCAATATCTATCTATCTATCTATCTATCTATCTATCTATCTATCTATCAATCTCTCTCTCTCCACGCAATATCGGATATATTTAATTGGTCATTTCTAAGAATTTTATTTATTTTAATTTAGATTCTAGGCGTTAAATCATCCGAACAAATATGTATAATTCTTAAAATCATTAGATATATTTAACGAGCACTTATTGAACCTAATGATTATATCAGCACACGAGAATTTCTAAGAGCGATTGCGAAAGGGCCCATCAATTTTCCCGGGAAAGGTAATTCCACATACCACGATCGACAGGGGACCGACGGCTTCATTTCCCCTCACAAGTTATTTTTGTCGCCCAAAGAAAAATCCCTAGAACTCGGCTGGGTTTGAACCCACGAACATCGGCTCCCGACGTGAGCACTTTACCCCGAGACCACAGAAGTCGACATTTAAATACCAATATTGGTAAAGTTTGTATTTACAAAAATTTTAAATGACTATAATAAACATTCATCTCTTGAGGAATATTTCAATACTATTCCATGTATATAATCTACATCAGCCTGGTGGAGGTAATATGTCTTTTAAATGAGTGATATTGCCATCAACACCTGTGACAACTGTCTGTCTGTCTGTCTGTCTGTCTGCAGTACACTCATTTCAAATACCACCTGAACTATTGAAAAAACACGCGAGTCTATGTGAAAGACATCCACCTTAAAGAAAAACTGTTGGTAAAAAAATTCAGATCCCAATCCTATTTTTTTTATAGCACTGCGTCTTACTACCCGTTCGGGTTATACGCACTTACGCTAATGTGTAATGATAGGATGATTGTGAGATTAAATGGAGGACCTACAGTTTAACGTGGGATCCGAACCACGGTGGAGGCCTGGCATTCCACACACACAAGTTGTGATTAATACACGTCTTGTCAGAGGTGAAGGAAGGGTTTGATAATCAGATAAATCTGTGCCGGGACCGAGGATTGAATCCCGGACCCTCAGCAAAGAAGTCGGACACCTTACCCCTAGACCACCAGGCCACCTACCCGAATCCAGGGGAAAAGCAAATTTTATCATCAGGGCTTTGATTTTATAATATTATAGAAGGAACATATTTGGTCCACAGCAGACCCGACATTAGTGATACATTCAACCACCAAGCACTGTAGTTGGTCATATGACACTAGAGTGTAATTTTTTTTTAGCACCGCGTCTTACTTACTGCCTGTTCAGGCTGTACGCATTATGTACTAGTTTTTACAAATGTGTTAGGGATTAGGAAGATTTTATTTAAATTAAGTGCACCCACATTTGCGTGGAAGTAGAGTTGAGAACAAATTAAGAAAAACCACCGTCACTACACCTGACTAACCTCAATCTCTCCACCATACGCAGTCCAATCTAACGCCTTATACCATGCGGCCACTGAGGTGGGTGAATTGTAAAATTTATAATTTGGAATTTTCGATTTAATTAGTTTCATATATTTTAACGCCGCGTCTTAGTATCTGTTCGGATGATAAGAATACGTATTAATTACGCTAATCAGTTGGGGATGAGGAACATTGAATTTATATTTGAGGGTGTGTACCACAATTTGCATGAAAAGCCATATAAAGGGGAAAACACTCGATACAACTGACTGAGATTCGAACCCCGATCTCTCAGTAGTCAACAAGCCAGTCCAACATGAGGATGACGCCTCATGACCATTCCGCCGTCAACGCCAAGTCAACTCACTGTGAAACACACCTGTTTGGCAACAGTGTCAATGTAAGGAACCTGTTTGTACATGCTGATTGTAAGCGAGTGTACGTCACCCAAACCGACCGCTCGCTCTCCTTATTAGGGTGGTGTGCCAATTCCTGATAACACGACTTGACCCGAAATGTGTCTCAACGGAGGCTCGTGAGATCCCACCATAGAGGATCACGATTATAAAAAGGGGAACGACCTAAGGAACACCTATTTTATTTTGACAGGTTTAATGACGTTAGGACCAAACATCAGAATCTGTTTTCCCGGTATATACATATATATTGCACGTCTAGGCTACATCCTATAAGTCACTCTACATCCTATATATAAGTCACTCTACATCCTATATATAAGTCACTCTACATCCTATATATGTGTCACTCTACATCCTATATATGTGTCACTCTACATCCTGTATATAAGTCACTCGTAGCCCAGTAGTGGAACTATTAACCAGTACTAACGTACCTCTGCCCAGGGGACGCCCAAATGTACTAATAGTACATCCTTTCCATGGAGGCTCTTTCCATGTCCCGTTGAGATGATATGATGGGGATAGTGAGTATGAGGGTGATAGTGAGTATGAGGGTGATAGTGAGTATGAGGGTGATAGTGAGTATGAAGGTGATAGTGAGTATGAGGGTGATAGTGAGTATAAGAGTGATAATGAGTATGAGGGATATAGTGAGTATGAAGGTTATGGTGAGTATGAGGGTGATGGTGAGTATGAGGGTGATGGTGAGTATGAGGGTGATGGTGAGTATGAGGGTGATGGTGAGTATGAGGGTGCTGAACCAGTGGAAACACTTAAACCTAACTTAAGGAAAATTAACCAAACCCTAGTAACCGTAGGGATAATTCCTCTTTCGAGAAAAATATCCAATGTGCCAGCAGGGAATCGAATCAGGGAGCCCTAGGTTGGTTGCCAGGTCACCGAGCCTTAAACCACTGGGACGGTTTATTTTCCCACTGATAGGGAGGTTCGTGGTTTGAATCCCGGTAGTGACTGGAAAAAATAAAATAAAAGTTAATCAGACTAACGAAGTAGAGAAGGATAAATTAAGAAGGAAAAAAAAATTAAAGAAAATTTATCGTAATTTGTTTGGAGTAAGATTGCAAAACCATTGTGGTAAAACCAACCTCGGTACACCCAACTGAGGTTCGAACCTTGGTCTCCTTGTCATCGGCAGTTAAGTCTACTGCGAGATTAGAACGCTAGAGGTTAGACAATGAAGCCACCTAGGCGCGTTTCTTATTCTCTTCCTTGCCGTAAATGCAAATACATTTTCTCTTAATCACACTCTCCTCATCCCTACCCAAATGACGTAATCAAAGACTTGTAACCCTAATGGGTAGTAAGACGAGTAGGAAAATAGTTATGTATATTATAGTGTGTTATACTATATGCAATGACAATTACTTGCGTCAGCACCAGCGAACAGATTAGCTTTAGAAATTACTAGAAACAAATTTTTTTTTATAAAACCACAACACAATTTCTTAGAGGTAAAAAAAGAAAGTAGATTTATTACGTTTACTAAATCTTACAACATAAAGAAAATATACATTTCTTCTATTCGCTCCGATGAGTATTATATGATTACTACTTTGATTGAACATTTCGTGACTGATGTAAAAAAAAAATCCCACCTTCGAAATCTATTTTTAACCTAAACGACGTTAACTATTTTGGGAAGCTATTTCGCGAAGAGCGCTAATCCTTAACTTTACGAACTTTAGACACTCTCACACTTACAGACACCAACGTACGAAATAGAAAGAGAGGGAAGAAAATTAGTTCTTGTTTATCTGTTGATAGCACTTCCCCTCTTCCGCTGATTAGTATAAACACTCACTCCACTAATTGTGTCTGAAAAACATTGACTTGCATTTCAAAATAATATTTTTATTGTCTCCTCTTCTAGATAGACAGATGCATCCTTGCAAATTTCAACGATCAACTTTGATCCTTAATAAAAATTCAAAAAATACATCAGAAAATAAAATTTAAAACGCCCTAAACAATCAGAATTTTCTTTTAAGTACAGCGGTTTTCAATTTTTTTGAGTTTTCTCAATTTGAGAAAAAAAAAAGTTTTAGCACTTTGCGCCAATGTTTTTCTGTCACATAAATCGAGGTGTTCCGAGCAGCATCTAGGGGCCTTCCTCCCCCTCCCCCAAACGGTGAGGATTAAAAAAAATAGTTTTTAACTATCCAAACATGTAAAAAACAACTGTGCAAAAAATGGAAAATAAATAGAATTGTGCGGCAACCACCTCTTGTTGAAATGACCCGCTTTTAATCTACATCCTGCCAGGATAATTCCTTTAGGACATTTTCGTGAATAAAATCATCAAATAACCTGAGCTGTAGTCGATTACAAAAAATACGTTGGCAAAAAAAAGCAACTTTATAACAAAAAAAAAGTGTCGTGACAATATAAGAGTATTTTTTTAAAAATTATTTAAGAATTTATGTATTTTGTTTCAATGCTATATCTTTAGAGCCCGTATAATAAAACTTAAATTAATCAACATGGGAAATTATGTCACATCTTGCAGTAACGTCACAGATAGCCAACGTACTTAAAATCTAATTTTTATTGTAGTTTTTCTTTCTTTGGGGAATCCAGTACAAGCAAAATTTGACTCTCCGATACATTTTAAATAAAGTGTACCGAGTTCAAATCCTAACTGGGTGCTGGGATATTTATCTTTCTAAAATAGTATTCTGAAAATTGAAAAATGACACCTGGACACGGGAATCGAACCCGTGTCCAGGTGTCATTTTTCAATTTTCAGAATATGATATCTAAAAGGTGTAATCCTCACTAAAATGCATTAACAATAGTTTCGGCTATTTGTTTCATTTCTAAAATAGTTCTAACTCTCCCTCCACGCAAATGCAGGTGCATTTACTTATAATTTATACTTTTCTCATCCCTACTCTATTAGTTTAATTAAATGTGGATTGTCCCAACAAGTATTGAATGAAAAAATATGGCTTTTTTTTTCTCTTCTAGTTCCTTTTGAAATGACTTAAGGTGGATTGGGAGGGTGGGGTGGATTTAGGTACGTATTTTGCAGTTTTCATGACAAAAAATAGTTTAGGATAAAATAAATAAGATATTTCTTCAGTATACACATTTAGTTTTATTCATCTCGAATATTAATGGCATATATTGCATCCTTAGTCATTATAGAGAATACAAGGATGACGTAAACCTAAGTAAGAACTCGTGTTTTTAAAACAGAGACTGTTTTGCCAATTAGCATAACATAGAGTATTGGCAAAACTAGTAACCTTGGAAAAACACCTCCCTCCTTTTTTGGTATATAACAGCGAGTGTTTAGACCTTTAATGGAGGGGGCGGGGGGGGGGATGCGCAGAATAACACCACTAAGCCACCCTGACATGTAAGCCAGTAGTAGTACAGTAGCCCCATGGCTTCTTTGGTACTGACTGACAGCTGATTCCTTTGAAAAGTTACCAGACCAAATTTTGTATTCCTACGCCGAACCATATGATCTGCAAAAACATGTGTTTAGCAGCTGTCACTTCTAACAGTCAAAATGTAGTTATATACCTAAATGTTTACTGTCATTAATCAGTTGTGAGCTGTCAGTCAGCACCAAAGAAGCTATGGAGTTACTGTAGTTACATTAACATAAATAATTCTTGAATATTTTTGTCATGGGCATTGTGTAACAAAACCGGGACTTTTTATCTTCACTTAAAAAGTTACTGTTCAAATGCCAATGCGCTTTTGATAAATATAAAAAAAAACTGTTGAGATTAGTTGTGTAGTAAATTAAACTAAACCTGTACTCTTAAATAATATTTTATTCCATATTAGCGGCGAAAAAAAAGGTTTTTATTGTGAAATCTATAAAAAAAAAATACTGCCCTTAGCTCGTATCCCCTTCCAACTCACCTTAAGGTACCTGAGATATTGCCAATCAGATGTTGAGCTTAGGTTAAATATTGACAAAACCTTTAACAGTACAAGGGTTCTGTGTTTACTGGAATGAACACAAAACTATTCTCTACAAGCCATCTACTCGTAAACATACGTTTAAAAGTTGAAATTTTACACTGTAAAAAGTTAAAAATTCCACATATTTCTGTTTATCGTTGAGAGCTAAATGTTCCGAGAAACGAAACGTAACTGGTAGAAGAGCGTAGAATAGATCGTTGTGAATCGAATCATGTCATAACAGCGGAGGTCGCAACTTAAGTTGTATTATAATTTGTATTTTCCTACTCCCTGTGTGTTCTCCTACTGCTGGACCAATCCATCCACCCATGAACGTTATAATCCCCACTTGGTGTATGGCGTTATGAATTTATGATTGACTTTTCTAGTGGCTTATATAAATACAGTAGTCCCATGGCTTCTTTGGTGCTGACTGACAGCTCACAGCTGACAGCTAAAAGCCTTGAAAAGTTACCAGACCAAATTATGTATCCCTACGCCAAACCATATGATCTGCAAAAACATGTGTTTAGCAGCTGTCACTTCTGACAGTCAACATTTATGTATATACCTAAATGTCAGAAGTCAGCTGTGAGCTGTCAACCAGCACCAAAGAAGCCACGGGGCTACTGTATCTACACTTATCATATGTCGTCTGGATTGGAAGATTTTCTAAAGACTTAAAATGTTGTCAAGGCTACATTAAATACTATTTAGGTTAAGAGTAAAAGAGTGGGGGAACCGGGTGTGCATGAGATATCAAAGGAAGCACGACAGATGGCATGGCCATGTAATGAGGATGAAGATGGAGAGGATGCCAAAGAAAATGATCGAAATGAAGTGTGTAGGAAAAATACTGCAAGGGAGAGCGACAGAGGAGCAGATAACAAAAAAGTGTGCAAGCGAGAGGAGAAGAATGGAAACAATTAAAAAACTTAAGAATGGTAGAAAACCCACCTCGGTGGCCACGTGGTCTAACGCGCTACTCTCGCAGTAGACTAGACTGCAAATGACGGGGAGATCAAGGTTCGAATCTCGGTCGGGTGTATTAAGGCTGATTTTTCACTCTCTCTCTCCATGCAAATGCGGGTACATTTCCTATAAATATAACCTTGCCAATACCTAAAACCATTAGATTGATTAGTACATAGGCGTATAACACGAAAGGGTATTGGGACACGGTGCTAAAAAAATTAAAGAATGGTTGATGGATATAGGAAGAAGGAGGCATTTTACTAAATTGGCCCAGCCGCAGGCTGGAAACAGTTGATAATGATGGTACTGATGAGGTTAAATTATGGAATGAGATATAGATGTATGTACTCTAGTCTTGAAAAGTATGTATGTTTTTAGACTAAAGCGATACCTACTTAAAAAAAACCTTATAAGAATGTTTTCTCAAAGCAAGAGGATTTTTTTTTCTAGCCTTCAAATTGCCCGCTCATCCGAGTAATGGAAAACATATTTTTTTTATTAAAATAACTATGCCTCGTATTTAAAAAAACTCTCTGTTATTTGAATGTTTTGAAAGTAAAATCTTAGAAAATGTGTTGAAAAAAGAAAAGAAGATAACCACAATAAATATCCCATACAGGCATTTATTTCATTCTTTTTTTAACGGTGGAAAGTTAAAAAAAAAAACATTGCAAGGAGGAAAAGTGGGTGGAGAAACAAAAATATGAGGCGAACTGAGGGTAACAAAAAAAGTATGCGAGCCATTTTACTTAAACAAATAATTTACTGCAATGCTTAAAACAAGCTCCTGCCGTAAACAATAAACATTCCAATCTGGGAAGTATTCTAAAGTGTATCTAATTTAAAATAATATCTAATAGCGTGCGAGAAGGCATTTTTAACTTCGATTTGAGCTACAATGAAAACGAGTTTTAATTAAGTACGAGTTTTTTTAATTATCAATGACTATGCTATAGTAGTATTCTGTTAAGCATTATTTACTTATTCTAGGTATTTAACGTGCACTTTCTAAACCAACTGACTATATCAGCACACGAGAATTTATATGAGCTAGATTAACAGGACCTACCAATTTTGCTGGTAAAGATATTCTCTCATAACTTCAAGTTTTCTTTTACACGCCAAAACCGACACGGGACCGATGGCTTTACTTCCCCTCCGAAGGAAGTTGTGCTACGGATTTTTAATCAGCAAAGAAAGATACGTCAACCCCAGCTGAGTTTGGAACCCACGAAAATTGAGTCCTGGGGTACTTTACCCCAAAACGAATGAGGTAGACTGTTAATAAACAAAATTTATAAAATGCAAACGTTTTTATATCAATATAATTAACATTTTACTATATATATAATTAAGCTCTAAGACGTCACTCTCACAATATACTAGACTTCCGATGACAGAGAGATCAGAGGGTTCGAATCCCGGTCGGGTGTAATGAGGGTAGCATTTTTGTAAATGGTTTTCCACCCTCCCTCCACTCAAATACGGGCACAACTCCTATAAATATAATCTTCCTAATCACTTACACCATTATCGTAATAGTACATAACCGTATAACCCGAACGACTAGTAAGACGCGGTGTTTAAAAAAAAAGCTTTAAAACTAAATCTGTGTCGCTCGTCAAAAAGTTTTCATGTTAACAACACCGATGGCTACCGTCTGTTTAGTTTTCAGAGCCAGAATGTTAATAGTTTATGCTCCGTGGGAGGGGGGGGGGAGGGGGGGGGTTTCCTGTTCCAAGTTTGGTAGATCGAGATGGAAAGCTGTTATTTTTTATTTTTTTAGAAACGTACTCGTAAAACTTGCGGAGAAAGGTGGAGAAGGGGGAATATCAAAATAAGATAAACTTCCGATTGCTTTGGCTTTAACATTCTCTTCCAAGTATCACATTTTGATTCAGTTATATCTGATCTATTTTTAGTTCATAAACCTCACCAGTGGACACGTGGACAAAGGTGTCGGTATCGTTTGGTCTGGTATCGACGTTGACGAGGGGAATTTGGGATTCGAATCCCACTCAGGTGCTATTTACCCTCAATTATTTCTCTCCCTTCCTCCACAGCAATACTGGTAGTTTTACTCTGCAATTCTTCCTTCCTCATCCTGTCCTACCCAGTTACTCACAAGATCAGACCTAATTACTTTTTTTTACTATTATTATTTAGCCCCACGTCTTACTACCCATTCGGGTTATACGCTAATGGGTTAGGAATTGGGAAGGTTAAATATAAAATAAGTAAACCCGCATTTGTATGGAGAGAAAGAGAGAGAGAGTGTGGAAAACAATTTAGGAAAAACCACCCCCAGTTCACCCGACCGAGATTCGAAACTCGATCTCCCCACCCCCAGCAGTACAGCTAACATGAAACTAGCGCTTTAGCTGAAAGCTACCCCACCGAGGTGGGTGACCTGATTACTGAATACAATTTAACCACTATTGAACAATTAGTGAAAAAATGGCCCTTGGACAGCAGATGAACCGGGAACTATTTGTTTACATCACCATGGAAACCATGATGTGTATGATTGTATATCAGTAAATACAATATTTATCTTTGGTTAGAAATAATAAATCAATAATAATAATAATAATAATAATTATCATTATTATTATTATTAGCACCGCGTCTTACTACCCGTTCGGGTTATACGCACTTACGCTAATGTGTAATGGAAGGGTGATTGTGAGATGAATAGGAGGACCTACAGTTTAACGTGGAATCCGAACCACGGCGGAGGCCTGGCATTCCTCACATTCACAAGATGTCTTGTCAGAGGTGAAGGAAGGGTTTGGTAATCAGATAAATCTTTGCCGGGACCGAGGATTGAACCCCGGCCGCTAGCATATAAGTCTGACACCTTACCCCTAGACCGCCAGGTCACCGACGATATAATTATTATTCTAGTGCCACAAATGAAGAGCTGGGAGAGGGGTATTTTTAAAGTTCTCAGTGTGGTATAGAGGGGGAAAAAATACCAGTTATGCTTAAGGGATGCGAGAAAAGACCTTTTTTTTTGCAGTATTTATAACTAAACTTTTTTTAGCCAAAATAAATCAAACGTTGTTCCAGTAAAAAAAAAACCCAGAGAGTTTGATATTCTTCACATGGTGATATCAACATTTGTTGAATATTTATCACGAGCATAGATGAAAAACTGTTTAAATAAAGAGAAAAAGTTGGTCATTAAATTCCAGGACAGCCTTGACAGATATTCAACAACTGTTGATATCACTACGTGAAGTATATTAATCTCTTTTTCTATCGGAGTAATATTTGACCAATTTTTGGAAAAATAAATGTTTTGCTGTAAGAACATCAAAATCGCTGGCCTTTCCTCACGTCTCCTTACACTTCACCTTAATATTAAACATAAAGCTCAAAATTTATGAGAATTTTGAGAGCCTTTGACGATAAAAACTTCAACTAGAAATTCGAGTGAGACCTAATTCTTTTTATTTTCAATAAAAAATTGTTAATACATAACTATTAGCAAGATAATTTGCAGCCATTGTTTCAACAATCCACTATTATTCTTAAACCATCCATAACAGGGGTTTCCAACTTGCGGCCTATTTTTAAGGCCCACAAAGTTTATTAGAGAAGTAATCTACTCTAGTGAAAATTGAGGTTTTTGAGCCGAGAAACAGAAAAATTAGACTTGCGTGAGAAAAATACATAAAAAATTCCAACTGATATTCTTGTTTAATTTCTTCCTTACATCTGCTGTATTATATTGACGTATTAAAGATATAAAGTATATATTAGTAGGAAAATTCATTAAACATGTTTAAATTTCCACTTCTTATTTCATTCGTGATTAAATACCTGTTCTAATTTTTGCATAACTTGACAAAAATCAGCTACTAGACTTATGGGTTAGATTGTGGCCCTCGGGAACTTTTGAGTGGGAAACCCCTGAGATTTTTTTTTATCATAGCTTGTTTTTAATATATGTAAAATGTATTTATGTATGTATAGTAAGTAGTCTTAGTTAATTAAATGATCCAAAGGGCTTCAGCTCACTAACAAATAATGATACACAAACCCGATTACACGGCCGTAGGTCTATGGCACTACTCTCGTGTGAGACTAGATTGCCGATGACGGGGAGACCGAGGTTCGAATCTTTGTCTGGTGTACAGAAGGTGGCTTTTCCAAAAGGGTTTTCTACTCTACCTCCACGAAAATGCATGTACACTTCCTATAAATACAACCTTCCTTATCCCTAAAACCATTCGCGTAATTAGTACATAAGCGTGTAAACCGAACGGGTGGTAAGACACGATTCTAAAAAAATAAAAAAAATATAGGAAAAACTTGAGATATCGATTTTCAACTGAACTTTCAATTTCGTGGCTGTTAAATTCCTGAGGTTTTTTTTTCAAGTTGGCAACTTCACATTCTTTCTCTCCCCTCAGCGATTGGTTCAATGATCTACAGAACCTTCCGTTAGCGTTAGACAGCCAGACAGACCATTGCGTTGTCCAGACACGCGGACACCAATTAAAATCGAGGACGCCAATGAATCAAGGAGTATCTTTTTTGCTGGTAAAAATAGACCAAGAGAAACACAAAATAGGGGTGGAGGACAGGTTGGCCAACTGCCGCGGACATATTTCCTTTATTTTTCTTTCAGTTAAGGGGGTTGGTATCTAAACCCCGATGTCGGTAGGAAACCTATCACGGAAGGACTTAAATCCTTATTAAATACTGCTATAGGCTACAATATGATTCTGGTAGCAAATTATAACTTCCAAAACGAGCTAACTGCCAAAATAAGAGAGATTTTTTATTTTTATTTAATTTATTTGCGGCATTTAACGTGCACTTTATGAATGGACTGATGTCAGCTACGTGACTTCTAAACTAACTAAAATCTAAAAGACACAACACCCAGCTCCCTGACCGTTAATTTATCACTGTGAAAGGGAGGGACCCACATAAAACTAGTAATTTTTATTTTGTCCGTGCCAGGAATCGAACCCGTGACCTTCAGCTCGGCAGGATTTAACGCAACCGACTTCTTTGCTCCGCGTCATATTACCCGTTTGGGTTATATGCATGTGTACTAATTACTAAAATAGGTTAAGGACGAGTAAGGTTGAATTTAGACTATGTGTACCCGCATTTGTGTTGAAATAGTTGAAAAACTGTTTAGGAAAATTACCGTCAGTAGACACGACCGGAATTTGAACCCCTATCTCCACAGTCTAGTCTATTGCAAGAGTGACGCCTTAGACCATACGGCCACCGAAGCATGGGGGTTACTTACTCAGCTAAGAGGCTGTACCCAATTCACAAAGTAATATTAGATTCTGTTTGACCCACTTTTATCAATACGTAAAATTTATTCGCATAGAGAACATTTTTCTAACACGTTCTCGTGCCATAAACATGAGCTCTAACAAGATTGGCGCGCTTCCAAGAGAAAATCCTAATTTTTTTTTTTTGCTCAATCCGCTTTGAACGATTGCAAACGATGTAAAATCTCTTAGAACATGATTACGCGAAAAGGACCGTCTCAGTAAATCAATAATGAAAAGGACAAGAATAAAAAAAAAGAGGAGAAGAAATAAATATGTGATTTAAGTGGTAAAAAAAAAAGGATGAATCAATTTCTTTTTCTTAAACTAAATTAAATAAATAAAAAAGAGAGAGACCATCGAAAAAATATTCTCTTACAAATTTGTTACATATATATAAAAAAAGGAATCTCCTTTATGTTAGGTAGTTAGAATTTGCGAAATAAGTTATTTCTAGGACTTTCGAAAGTATGTTTGAAAAATAAGGGTAAAAAAAAGGTGGGGTAAGTGTTAGACGAATAGGGGTAGAAAGGTGGAGGGGAAGAGAGAAGGAAGTTCGAAAGCTTTTCGACTCAACCAAGCATCAAGTAAATCCAATTTGAAAACGTTATTCGGGTAAAGTTCTATCTGTCACTCTACTTCTCTATTTTTTTTCCCGTCCCCGCAGACCCACCGGGGACTTCAGGGTGACATTTCCGTGGAAAAAGAAAAGTACGAACATAAAAAAAAAGATGGTTGCATTTTTGACAATATCATTCACTCCACTCACCTTCGCCACCAAACCTATTTTTATGGAATTAACAACGTAATATGCTTCGTACACAGACAAGTATTTAACAGACTCTCAACTTTACGGTGGTTTCACTGCTCTTCTTTTTTCAGCTTGAGTACTTCAACACTGGGCTGCGCAAGTGTCACTGCTGGGCGATGATATGACTGACCGCAGCGATCCTAGCGTTGAAGGACTCAAGCTGACAAACGGAGCGAAACAATTTTAACCTCGAGGTTGAGTTTCTGGGTATGTTATTTGTCTGTGGCCTCGTCTCAAAATGTACCCCCGTGGTTGGAAAAGACGGTAAAATCGTCTTTGTCTGGTTGTTTATGGAGAGATAAGGGATACATTCCAGGCCAAGATGTACTGAGAGTGGTTTTCCCGAATTTGTTTTTTTTCCACCACCAAATCTTTCTCCACTCAAATGCGGGTACATTCACTCTAGCTTCTACTTTCCTTTTATCATCCCATACCTCGTCATTGTAGTCATATATAGATAGTCCCGACGGGTATCATTATTATTATTATTATTATTAGCACCGCGTCTTACCACCCGTTCGGGTTATATGCACTTACGCTAATGTGTAATGGTAGGGTGATTGTAAGATTAAACGGAGGACCTACAGTTTAACGTGGGATCCGAACCACGGTGGAGGCCTGGCATTCCACACATTCACAAGATGTCTTGTAAGAGGTGAAGGAAGGGTTTGGTGATCAGTTAAATCTGTGCCGGGACCGAGGATTGAACCCCGGCCGCCAGCACAGAAGTCTGACTGACACCTTACCCCTAGACCGCCAGGTCACCGACGGGTAGTAAGACGCGGTGCTAAGAATAATAATAGTTGTATTTATAAACTTGGGTGTGTTTCGCGTCACGGGATATACACACTTTTTTTTATACTTTAATTTTTCAAGTAAGTTTTAATATCAGTCTGGACAATGCACAGTCTTTAAAAAAAAATATATTCGAAGTATTTAAAGAGCACTTTCCAAACCAACCGATTATGTCAGCACATGAGAAATTCTATGAGCGAGAGTTAAAAGGCCTACCAATTTTGCTGGGGAATGTATTTTCCTACATCTCCTATGGTTAGTTTACAAGCCACAACTGGCATGGGACTGACGGCTTTACTTCCACTCCGAAGTAAGTTGTGCTACGGATTCTTATCGCTCAAGGGAAAAAAAATCCGTCATCCCCGGCTGAGTTTGAACCCACGATCATCGGGTCTTGAAGCAATCACTTTACTCCCAGACCACCGAGGCCATCAATGCACATTCAAATCACTTTAGTAGGCAAGGTATGAATACTATATAATTGAGAGGAAATGTAACAGCATTTGAGATAAGAGAATGTGGGAAACCATCTAGGGAACACCACCCTCCGTGCATCCAGCCGGGATTTGAACCCTAACCTACCCTACATCCACAAATGTTGGCACTATCGTCACTAACGGGGATGGCCGCTCGGTCGGTATACACCATAGTGTGTGTGTGTCCCTTCCGATGAATATCCTACCATGGCTCCGTACTGAGAAAATGTACTTTAATATCTTTAATTATTTTAATTTTTTATATAAACTTTATTATTTCATAATTCTACAGATACTTAGGTCTTAAAATATGACTAAAAGCAAAATAAAGTCGAAAGATTACATCAAGGATCCTTTTCTTTAACCCTATAGTTTGATTTTTATTAATAGAAAAAAAAAGTGACATTAGCTCATTTTCGACGACTTTTTAAGCAGCTTTATGGGGTTAGGAAGCTAGGTTCGAAGAAAAAATGGCTGTATTTTTTTAGTCTTTCTTTAAAAAACACAGTATTTTTTATAAAGTCACAAGATAAATTTTTAAGATATTTGAGAACCAGCAGCGAACTTTTTCTCTTTACCTTGAGATAAAATTTTTCATCGTTTCCTTTCCACTATTTTTTTTTATTAACATGACAAAGGTGAAGGGGAAAAGGTAGTATAAGCCGTGTGACCCCGACAACGATTGGTATTTTCTCCAAGGTCGAGACGGCCACCTTAAATACAGTTACAACACAATGCGCAATATTAGAATGTATTTCCACAAATTGTTCACATGGAAAACTGAAATAGAACATAATGTATTTATACTAACAATAGGCCTACTTGAATCGTATTCTAGTAGATGCATGGCTAGGTCACTTTATTATTTTGTCATTCATTGATATAATATAGTTGTGTATTTGTGTTTTATTTGGGTCACACAAACAAGAATTTTAGTTTGAGAAGGAAGTAAAAAATAAAATAAAAAATAAATCAGTCGTGTGTAAAATAAGATTTTTTTGTGGTATTTTGTCCCGGACTCCGTTTGAATCACGAAAAAAGAAGAAGAAGAAAATAAGACCTGTAACCTCCCCCTCCCCCTTAATACTTCCATCTAAGCTTTCCATTATAATAGATCCATAAGTATACAATACAAAAGAGATTTTTTTGAGTTTCAAAAGCAACTACCTTTCCCCCTCCCCCATTTTTTTATTAGCGAAATATGATTTTGTGTGTGTGTGTGTGTGTGTGTGTGTGTGTCATATAAAAGAGGTAACGTTACGATGTTACAAACATTTTATCAAATGATATAAAAGGATTCTTTTTTATTTATTATGCTATAGAAAAAACTGACATTTTCTGTCTGCTCATGTAGCTACATTATTCGGTATCATATGTGACCATGCGTTATTCTTCTATTTCTAAGAAGCAAACAAACGAATAATGTATATTTTGATGAACAATAAAACTTTTTTTTTTCACTGTATTTAATTAAATTGAAAGATGTATTCAATAACGGTTGTATCTGTATGCATGGTTAACCCATTTAGTGCCAACAGCCGATTTTATAGGTTCAGTTTTCTACCGCTAAAAGCGCTAGAACCGATGAGAAAGGATTTGCAGATTTCCGCTAGTTAGACGTTATCCCAAAGATAGGGAAGTAGTGTATTCACCAAATGTATTATTTAACGGTATAAGCAGACAAAAAATATATATAGAATCTGAAAAATCGATTTATAAATAACAATGTAGTGATTTTCCTTGAATAAACTTACAATAAATAATGATATAACTGTGGTAATTTTGGCAACCAAAACCTGAAACCGATCTACCTGGCATTCTTTGAAGATGAAGCCGGTATCTAGAAACTAAGTACTCCTGCTCTAATATAGATATTTTAATATTATACTTTTTATGTGTGGTAATAGATATTATTTAATAAATACTAATATCCAAACATTTTTATTGTAACCTATAAAAATATATAAAATGAACCAACTTTATATATTACTTTACTAAGAAAATACAATGTGTTGAAAGAATTAAATTGCTCTGTTAATAAAATACTTTATGTTGTAATATATATATAATCCAATATATAATAATACAATGCACATATAGGCCTATATTATATTTGAGGCTTTAAAAATATAAAGATAAAAAAAAAGCTTACGATTCTGGAGCCGGTTCAAGAAAAAGAATCTTGATCCGATTGTGTTGATTTTCAACAGAAACTGCGAAAAACAATTCTCTCACTTTAAAGGTGACTGCCATGACACTTACCTGTAACACAGAACAAGAAAGAAATGTTCATAAAAAAAAATAGACCAGCCAGTTTTGAAGGTCCTGAAGGTGTAGAGCGAAAAAAAAAAGAAAAGAAAGACAGGGTAAAGAAAAGTAAAGCGAAATACAGATCCCAAACAAAGAAAGAGGTGTTTTTTTTATATATACCAAAGGGAAGTTTTAAAATTGCATTTTTTAAATTCAATCATCGCCGATTGGAGGATAGAAGGTACAGTATCCCCATGTCTTCTTTGGTGCTGACTGACATCTCACAGCTGACAACTGACGGCTTTGAAAAGTTACCAGACCAAATTATGTATCCCTACGCCGAACCATATGATCTGCAAAAACATGTGTTTACCAGCTATCGCTTCTGACAGTCAAAATTTAGGTATATAACTAAATGTTGGTCAGAAGTCAGCTGTGAGCTGTCAGTCAGCACCAAAGAAGCCATGTGGCTACTGTACTATATGTGATGTTTCACACTTCCTTTATCCACACCGGTGGTCAAGTGGTCTAAGTCATCTAGCTCGCAATATAATTGATTGTAATTTATGAAGAAGGGTCAAAATTCAAATCTTAGCTGGATGAGCCCTATAGCCTCCCTCCCCCTTCAGTAGATGCCTGGTTAGTGCTAGTGTGTACCATTCAGGGATTTAAAACAAACACATTTCTAAGGGGGGGGGGGGAAGGGGTATTCAACTCAAACAACCAATAACATGCCATATTTAATCTAATATACACTCCTCTACAGTAGCTCTATGGCTTCTTTGGTGCTGAATGACAGCTCACAGCTGACTGCCGACGGCTTTGAAAAGTTACCAGACCAAATTATGTATCCCTACGCCGAACCATATGATCTGCAAAAACATGTGTCTAGCAGCTGTCACTTCTGACGGTCAAAATTTAGGTATTATACCTAAATGTTGACTGTCAGAAGTCAGCTGTGAACTGTCAGTCAGCACCAAAGAAGCCACGGGGTTACTGTATTTCCTCTTCACTATATATATAAAAAAAGAGACCGTAATTTAATTACCTACCATTTTCTTAATCAAAAAAATAAATAAAAGATAAAACCAACAAAATTAATCATCACAAGATAACTTTCAACAAATATTATTTACAGCAAAACTTTTTGACTTATTGTTCATTCGTTATCAGTGTCGGTAAGCGCTATAAAAAAAGACAGAGAGAAAGAAATCAACATTAAATATTTTTTTAAAAAAAGGAGGTAAAGATTGCTTTCGACCCGGTGTTGACAACAGAAGTCCCCCTTTCCCAACATTTTATTTTTATTTTTCCAACCCCCCCCCCCACCCCCCCAACTACCTTCGGTCGTAAAACTGTTATTAACAGCTCAATCTATTGTTCTTCGTAACCGCGAACGCCTCAGAATCCAACCCCCTGAGACAATAAAGAAAGGGCTGATAACTGAACACACCTCTCATCATGGATAAACTAGGAGAGGATGGTATAGTTTTGTTACGTGATCGTCTTAAGGTAGGGAGCAAGTGTTTGCGAGTTTAGGCCAGTATTTTTTTGATTTTTTTTATAGAATAAACATTTTTTTTTTTGCTAAAATAAATCCAGTATTTCTTCTATAGAAACATAGAGTTTAGTTTTCTGCACTTGTTAATGTCAACAGTTGTTGAATATCTGTTAAGGGTGTTCTGGAATTTAATGACAACTTTTTCACTTTATTTAAAAAGTTTGTCATCAAATTTCGCTATGCTCCATGACAGTTATTCTAGATCTGTTGAAATGAGCATGTGCAGAAAACTTAGCTCTATGTTTCTATGGAATAAGTAATTGATTTATTTTGGCCAAAAAAATGCTTATGCTATAAAAACTGCTAAATTAATGCACTAAATTCCCACTCACTAGCACCCTACTTTAACGACATTGCTGACTTAAATGAAGTTTCAAGATATTTTGTGATGTTGAATCTTAACAACTTAGCAGCTAAGCAGTCTAAGCATTATCACACTAATGTTCCAAATATAATGGAAGGGACGAAACTGAGTAATTCCTCCCACGAGGCCTCCTGGCTACATGTCGAAAGCACTTTCCCTCTTCCACTGATTAGTAAACACACTATCTCTACCATTTGCGTCTGAACAACATGGCTGGTATTTCAAAATTATATTCTTTCTTTTTTTCCTTTTCTAGATATACATTTTGCTTCCACGGACTTTATTATTATTATTATTATTATTATTATTATTATTATTAGCACCGCGTCTTACTACCCGTTCGGGTTATACTCACTTACGCTAATGTGTAATGGTAGGGTGATTGTGAGATGAAATGGAGGACCTACAGTTTAACGTGGGATCCGAACCACGGTGGAGGCCTGGCATTCCCCACATTCACAAGATGTCTTGTCAGAGGTGAAGGAAGGGTTTGGTGATCAGATAAATCTGTGCCGGGACCGAGGATTGAACCCCGGCCGCCAGCACAGAAGTCCGACACCTTACCCCTAGACCACCAGGTTACCCATGCGGATTTTTTTAATCTCTATCCTGGCAGGAAGATTTCTACAGGACATCTTCGTGAATAAACCAAACAGCCTGAGCTATAGAAGAAGAAAAAAAGAAAAAAAAAACACTTCAAGATTTAAAAAAATAATTGTGTGACAATATAACACTATTTTTAGAATTATTTAAGAGGTTATGGTTTTGGTTTCAATGTTGTATCTTTAAAATTTAAATTCATTAACATGCGAGATCCTATCTCGACTTTCCATGACGTCACTGATAGACATCATCGTTAATAATTAAAGTTGATCCATTGGATTTTTTTAAAAAACTTTAATAGGCCTGTGATATATTTCCTACTAATATTATAAAGAGGAAATATTTGATTTTTTGTTTGTAATGGATACACTCAAAAACTACTGGAGCGATTTTAAAAATTCTTTCACCAATATCAAGCTACATTATCAGCGAGAAACATAGGCTATATTTTAATTTGAAAATTTAATTTATTCCTCATAAAAATGTTTCACGGGTGTTACTGTTTGAACAATAGCAAGGCAAAGAGATGTGAATTATATCTTCCTTGCCTCGTTCCTCCGTGCTCTCACATATTCACGAGTGTATCTGTTTGAACAATAGCAGGTCGAACTTTATATTGAGATAAAGGCACGAAGATGAACCGTTTCAAGGACACACCTCACATAAATAAGATTTCACGTGAGCTCAGAAGGTTTGGTGTGGGGGGGATTTATACACTTTACTGTGTGTCTATTTCTTGGAGGAGGGAAGTAAAGAGTTGTTTGCGGAATGTCTTAATTTTATTTTACCCTCCAAGCGGTTTTGGTTCAACCTCATAACAGCAGGTTTATGTCCTGAGAGGTTGGTAAACAAGATTAGATTGTTAGGAACCTTTAAGCTGAAACAAGCACGTTCTGTTGTAAATTTAATAAACTTTCACCCTAAAATATTAAGAAAAAGTATATATTGTAGCGCATCGATAATTCCAACTAATTGGGCACTGACCTATCCTGAATTACAGATTTAACTGGATTTTCAAAAATTCAGTATCTATATAAAAAATGCAAGCAAAGATGAACGTCAGTTTTGTGAATCTCAGTGAATCGTTGTCGAAAGTTAATGCTTCAACGTTCTAAATAAATTGATTTCACGGTCCAGATCAAAACAACAATTTGTCCTCGATCCTCGTTTTAATCGCGTGAACATCTAAAATAACGACTGCAATTCATAAGATCGAGCCCATGACCTATAAAGAACAAGCGAAGCAATGAAGCTACTAAATGTACCCTAGATTTCATTTTTTTTTACTGTGTTGTGGAACCGTATGCAGCGGTCACGTGGTATAAGAACTCAGTATCGAAATGGAATGGTTCGCCAGTGAAGAGGGTGAGGTTCGAACCTCCCCTAGATGAGTTTTACTACTCAGGTTTTGCAAACCTCTTTCCACGCTAATGCGAGAGTTCTATTTCAAAGCAATATTGCTCATTCTTGTCCCTTAGATTAAGACGTTAATACTCCTTGTTTGTATTTAAAGTAGTATTTTTTTTAACAAATAGTGGAAAGACTCGCATCCACGAGAAAGTTTTCTATATCCCTAATGTTAATTATTATTATTATTATTATTATTATTATTATTAGCACCACGTCTTACTACCCGTTCGGGTTATACACACTTACACTAATGTGTAATGGTAGGGTGATTGTGAGATGAAATGGAGGACCTACAATTTAACGTGGGATCCGAACCATGGTGGAGGCCTGGCATTCCCCACATTCACAAGATGTCTTGTCAGAGGTGAAGGAAGGGTTTGGTAATCAGATAAACCTGTGCCGGGACCGAGTATTGAACCCCGGACCCCGAGCACAGAAGTCAGACACCTCCTTACCCCTAGACCACCAGGCCACCTCACAACGTTGTCATTCTCTTGTTTTCATGTGGTCAATCTTCCCTCAAATGTAAGACAAATTTCGCAACGCTGTTTCCTCAATGTTGCCAGTAGCTCCTTTTAAATCTAGCACACCACCTTCAGACATAACTGAAAACAGAGAGATTTGGCAACAGTTAACTGATAGAGAACGGGCGAAGATAAGGTTTTTCTCCAGAAGACCTGAAGGTCCCTCAGTGGTGATATCCAATATAGCCACGTGATCACGGTGTGCACAATATCCCCTAGGAGGGAGGGGAGTATCTAGGGAGGAAATGGGGAGTGAGGGGATCAACCTTAATGTTGTAAAGAGCCAAGTCCTATATTTTGATTACGACAATGACTGAATAATGGCGTAAAAGTGAACAAAGTTGTTAACCTTTTTTTTTTTGCGAACAATGGTATTCGCTAGCCCCAAATTTATTGATAAAAACTAAAATTTTGCATTAATTAGATTACCAAGCTCAGAATGATAACCAAGCATTTGTATAAAAATGCCTTATTTTACTATTAATACTGAACAAAATTAGGCCTGCATATTTACTACTTTCATTGCGACGCTGACTTATTGTTTTATGTTATTTTTAATTATTAAAATTTACAAACTTGTTAATCAAAATTGTGTTCTCTCTTACAAGTCCTCTTTTTTATTGCTTTCTTTGGTTAGAATGATTTTTTCTTTCAAACAAGCAATCTTATTATATTATTAATTAAAATTCTTATTAATTGAAATATTCCAATTTTTGTTAGAGCCTGACATCGACAACCACCCCTGGATCTTCCCTTGGACAGCCCCTCCTCCCCCCTTACTCCGCCTTGCTCCAGAAATTTTCAGTTTTTAAGAATTTTCAGGTTAGCTACAACACTAGGGTGGTAGTGTAGGAGACGCAAGAAAAGGGCAGTGTTTTTTTGCAGTTTTTATAAAAAAAATATTTTTTTTTGGGACATAATAAATCAAATATTTCTCCAGTAGAAACATATTATAATTTAATTTTATTCTCACGGTGATACCAACAGTTGTTGAATATCTGTCATGACCATGGGGGCATTAGATGAGAAACTTTTTAAATGAAGGTAAAACATTGTTATTAAATTACAGGACACCCTTTGACCAATATTCAACAGCTGTTGATATCAACATGTGAAGAAAATTAAACTTAATGCCTGAAGAAATATTGTATTAATTATCAACAAATAAGGGTTTGACTTAAAAACTGCCAAACTCTGATCTTTTTCTAGGGTTACTTACCTACATTCCCAACCTTAAGTAATCAGTATGTGAAGTTTCACCTTTGTATTTTATCGAGAAACTTTGAGGAACTCTTTTAAAAGTTTAAACCATTTGATCACAGAAGAGGGTCCAACGATTATTAAGTCACAGAATAAAGAAAGAGAGAGTTATTATTAATAATAGTGAGACATCAGGGGGAAAAGAAAAATCTCGTAACTTAAGTGAACGAAGGTGACACACGAACAAACCAGTCAAAGAGGGAAAGTAGATAAAGAAACGGGAACAGAAAAGAGAAACGAAGGATAGGGAAATTCAAGATATGTCGAAGTTTATAATTCAAAGAAAGTTTCCTTACCCTCATGACGAAAATGTGCATGGTTTCTTCTTCTTTTTTTTCTTCAACACACCACATAATTTTATTTTAGCATCTCCGATCTACCCCCGCCATTCTCATGGAAAAGTTTGTTCCACTAGGAAGAGGGGTGAGTGGGGGGGGGGATAATTTATAACAATAGCAGACTGTTGCGAGTTCTGAGGGGCTGATTTTACAGTTCCTTCTCCCAAGATAGATAATAACTTAGTGACAGAAACTCAACAAAAGAGGGAAGAGAAGATGAATGGAGGGAAGGATTAAGAGGTAGAAGGGGAAAAAAAGGGGGGGTGAATATAGGCGTGCTTTTCTTTGAAACCATTTTGTGATTAATGGTTATTTTGTTTTATCAGTGTAATTTCGTTTTAGTTCTCTTTGTCCGTTTTGGCAGGTGTATCGTGTAACGTAGGTACGCACACAATTTGTTATCAATATCTCTCTCTCTCTCTCTCTCTCTCTCTATATATATATATATATATATATATATATATATATCTCTCTTTTGTGATCTAGAATATATTCGTGTCACCGTTAAATTGTTACACTATCGAGCTTTATTTTGTTGGTGAACACGGGAGTATTTGAATATCAAAATATGTGTTGAAAGAAACCGGAAATATGAAAGGAATACGATATAAAAACGCTTCTAATTTGTAAAATGGTTTTTTTCATTCAAAGTGTAGTATTGAAATAATCTAAATAAGAGTAGGTTTGTGTGTCAGGGATATTTAATTAAATAGATTAAAAATTTGATTAATTGATAAATTCCTTTCGTTAAAAGAAAAAGTGGAAACGTCCTCCTATCGTCCACGGTTTGAGGGCTTTATTTAATTGGCTTTAGGTGTCATACACACTTATCTAGACCCTTCTCCTACTTAGTAGACCGCAAGCCGCACTGCGGAAAACCAAGTGGGCTTACAACGTTACTGGGCACTGCTGTCAGATGGTAGGAAAACAAACAGGAGAGGAGGAAAGTACTCACCCCCCACTATTAAAAGTCATAGTTCGATTCACAAAGATCCATTCTACACACCTATTCAGGATACCTTTCGTTTTCCGGGCATTTAGCTCTTAGTTATCAGCCGAAATATGTGGATTTTTTGGATTTTTCAGAGTGAAAAATGTCATCTTTTAAACTAAGATTTTTTTGTTCATTTCAGTAAACACCTAGCTCGTGTACTGTTTAAGATATATATCTGGTCAAATGATTAAGAAATGGGTTTTTAAAACTGATAGTGAAATTACTCATTATGTTGGGATGGGCTATACAACAGGAATACAACATTAAACACATGTTAAATTATCAGCCAGTGATTTTTTAAAATTATTATTATTATTATTATTAGCACCGCGTCTTACTACCCGTTAGGGTTATACGCACTTACGCTAATGTTTAATGGTAGGGTGATTGCGAGATGAAATGAAGGACCTACAGTTTAACATGGAATCCGAACCACGGTGGAGGCCTGGCATTCCACACGTTAACAAGACGTCTTGTCAGAGGTAAAGGAAGGGTTTGGTAATCAGATAAATCTGTGCCGGGACCAAGGATTGAACCCCGGCCACCAACATAGAAGTCTGACACCTTACCCCTAGACCACCAGGTCACCGATAAAATAGTTATTCAATAATTTCAAATCGTTACACTTAACGAGCTATAAGGGGTTCATATTTGCTAATTTATGCTTCTAATGCATCAATGTTAAGGTGAGGTAATTACTAATTAATGTATGAGGCTGGAATATAAAATAACTAGGCATTAATATGAGGTGCACACAGTGAAATATTTATAATATGTTAAATACAAATTATTTGTAATATATAGGCAGTTTCATAAAGTGGTACAATTAGATAATATGTAATCATATTTATTGTTTTATTACCCTTATAATTTGATTTTACATAATTTTGTAGAGCACAGTGTTATTTTGAGTTAAATCTAATTTTACTTGTTTATTTTATTAAAATGTTTGAATTTTTAATTGTAAATAAATATATATATATATATATAAAGTTTTTATTTCATAATAGTTCTTATTTTGACTGTACCGATTGTAGAGACAACACATACTAACAGAACATAATATGCCAGGCCGAGGTTCAGATAATCCAAACTAATGACACCCCCAAGTAAAGCTAACGTGGTCTGTGTTGCTGGAATGGACTGAGAGATAGCAAACTATCTTTTACAAGGTAAACCCTCCTTGCCCCCACCTATGTTAAATACCCTGCCAAAATGCTACAGACTAAAAAAAAATCCTAGTAATCCTCAATTGTTTAGTGACCTAAAGCTACACTTGTTAAAAATCCTAGTAATCCTCAATTGTTTAGTGACCTAAAGCTACACTTGTTAAAAATGTGCAGTAAATTTTCATATATTGTCGAATGACCGTAATGATCAACTAAGAAGTGCAAATTTAAGTCAGTTTGTAAGTCGTTTACTGATCAACTTGAATTAACTTAAGTATTCCAATATAATGTTTTCTTGCTACCTACAATGTCCAAAATATTCGTTATCACAGTTTGAATTACATGGGTCTAACTAATTTGTCACCCCAACATAATCAGGAGAAACCTGATTTCTTCCTCTGAAAGAAACTTTTGAGGCTACCAAGACACACTCAAATTATCAAACGCATTAGTCAAAATCAGTGTTTGGTCCAAAGCACATCCTCGGTAAAAAGGAAAAGGGGTGAAAGGTGGGGGAGGGGAAAACATATTTATTTTTTTATCGTCAAAACTTTTCCCTTCTTTTTCGTTCCCAAGTCCACTTCGTATCAACTTTTTCCAAAGAGTTATATAAAATACTAAAGTTATGTAACATTATGAATGAAAAAACCTCTGCATTAGCTAAACTTGTATAAAATACCGCCTTTACAAAAAAAAAGTTTATTAATACAGATCAAGTATTGTCATCGAAAACTTTTTTACCTTAATATTATGATGGATCTTTCCGGTACGTTTTGTTTGCCCCCTGATTTAAAAAAAGGGGGGGGGGGGTTACAATTCTGTAAATGTGTTTTTTGCACTAAGGATGAAACAAGTTTTTTTTTCGTGGTTAACATTAACTATTTTTACTAAATTAATAGAGTTATTTTATAGGTATAGATATTGTCTAACAAAAGTGCCAGCTTCAGATTATATGGTAATTGAACATTATATATGTTAATTCGAAAAACGAGTGGGGCAAAACACAAGAGTTGGCATTTTTTGTTAGCGTGGAGCAGGGCTCCCAGGTTGCAGTGCGAGAGAAGGAAAATGGCGTCTCTCTAAATAAACACATCACCAATCACAGGTGATCCTAACATTTAATTTAATTTTAAATATTACGTATTATTGTCTAGTACGCAAGCTCCAAGCCTATGATCCCGCGATGTCATAAAACTGACAGGATTGTTTAAACTGTTAACGACGTTGATAGCTTGATGAATTCTAAGCTATTTCGCGAAGCAGGTTGCATCTTAACTTAGTGCTTAGAGTGCTTAGGTGAGCCATCACACCTACACACCAGGGTACGAGAGAGAAATAGAAGGGGGGGAAAAGGAATAGCTAACACTGCGAAGTTCCTAATTTATCTTATGATAGTAATTCTCTTTTCCAGTGACGAGTATAAACACTCACTCTTACTATTCTAGCCTGGACGGCGTTGACTTGCATTTTAAAATTTGACCTGTTTAATATTATTTATGGAAATGTGCTTCCTTGGACTTCGTTAATCTTCATCCTGGCAGGAAAATTCTCGCAGGACATTTTCGCGAATAAAACCAAATAAATTGAGCTGTAAACGATTTAAAAAAAATTAACACGAAACTGCTTCATGGTTAACAAAATAAAGTCGTGAAGATATAGGACTATTTTTGGAACTATTTAAGAATTATATATTTATAATATATACTATATAATATACCCTTCCCCTCCCCCCACATTGTTTTCAACACACACATTGAAGAACCATCATAGACTCTACCATAAAATATGAGTGACTATCGACATTTTTATGAGGAATAAATTAAATTTTCAAAATAAAATATAGCTTATGTTACTCGCTGATAATGTAGCTTTATATTGGTGAAAGAATTTTTAAAATCGGTCCAGTAGTTTTTCAGTTTATCCAGCACAAAAAAAAATCAAATCTTTCCACTTTATAATATTAGTGTGCGTATAACCCGAATGGGTAGTAAGACGTGGTGCTAATAATAATAATAATAATAATATAATATAATATAATATTAGCGTAGATAGTAACATGGGAAATTCTATCTTGAATTGCTATGACGTCATGGGTATACAACGTCCTTAAGTTTGTCTGATTTCAAGCCTGGATGCTAGGAGTTTGATTTAAGATAAATCTGACCAAGATATTGAGTTTGTGAAGAAGATAAATATATATTTTTTAAATGAGAAAACGGGATTAAGTGTAGAGCTGCGTGTTTAGTTTTAGGGTGGAAAAAAAGAAAAGAGTAAAAATATTATTATAAGAACAAAATGGGTAAATAAAGAACATCACATTTCACCAAAGAGAATACATAAAATAAAATACATTGTTACAGAAACATTATTTGTTCTGTGCATTTTCAAATCCCCATTTCCTAAAAACCCCTCTTTAAAATAAAGTTTGCCTCTTGACTAGGAAAGTATTGATTTTATCAAATATTATTTTAAATCAAAGTTGTATATTCTGAAGAGCTATGCAACGTCAAGCTAGTTAGTGTATTAAAAAGATTTGTAGAGAAATGATCAAAATTGGAAATTTCTGGTTATTTAAAGTGCCTTCAAAGTGATGTTCATAGGAAAATGAGTTGCGTCATTTTGTTTGTAATGTTAAACAGTAAATAAATACAAATTTAAATCAAAATCTTTAAGCCGATTTTGAAAATAAATAAACCCCCCCCTCTTTCCATTCTTCATTAAACTACTGGGACCCATAATTTTTAGAGTTATATAATTTAAAAAAAATTATGGTGATCCTTATGAAAATCCTAAATACCAAGTTTTGGTCTGATCAGTAAAATAATTTTTGCTCTAGTCCCAGTAAGAGACGAATTTTTTTAAAAAAACTCAACCTTTTTTTTATTTAAAGGGTCATAAAACGTTGACATCCACCAAAATCTGAAATAATATATTTTTGACGATCACAATTATTCTTTCTCCCTGCGAGGTGTCACGAGAAAGTTAAAAGCTAAAATACAAACAACATCTAAGTGACAAATGGGGCATTATAATTTCATAAATGTACCCTGAGGTGTCACATTGACACAATGGTAGACATCAATTTTGATTAAACCTTCCGGCTTTATAAGAGTTTTGATAAATTTACTGACGCAGTTATATTATAGCCCGGATAGGCCCCCCAGATTGGAGTTAAGCTGTTTTTATCTGTAGCTATACATACTTTAACAGGATTAAGGGAAGAAAAAAAAATACTAATAGTTTATACGTAAATTTTAAAAATGACACCTTTGGGAATCGAATCCAGGAGCCTTGGATTAGCACGTCAACACATTACCACTGAGCTATCCAGGAATTCCTTCTTATATTCCATTCACGGTAAGAATTACTCTCGGAAAGGTCTTTTTTCCTACCAATATCCTACTACATATTAGATTTATGGTAGGGAAAAAGGCCTTTCAGAAGTCAATTCCTGCCGTGAATGGAATATACTCACTTTCAATTTAGGGGCGATATCTATAATTAGCGATTCCTGTATAGTTCAGTGGCAGAGCATTGTCGAAGGGTCCCGGGTTCTATTCCCGTGTACCAGTGTCATTTTTTATTTCAAGGTGACCTGGCGATCTAAGGGTAAGTTGTCAGACTTCTATGCTGGCGGCCGGGGCTCAATCCTCGGTCCCGGCACAGATTTATCTGATTACCAAACCCTTCCTTCAACCTCTGACAAGACATCTTGTGAATGTGTGGAATGCCAGACCTCCACCGTGGTTCGGATCCCACGTTAAACTGTAGGTCCTCCATTTCATCTCACAATCACCCTACCATTACACATTAGCGTAAGTGCGTATAACCCGAATGGGTAGTAAGACGCGGTGCTAATACTACTACTACTACTACTACTAATAATAATAATAATAATAATAACATTATATACTAAGATAAAGATAACAAAAAGAATACCAGTAGGGTCCCCCTATCTGCTTACCGTTGCCCAATTTTACTTGTTTTTAGTTACAGAAAAAAAGTTTATAAGTCACAATGCCTACCCGATCGGGTTATACGCACTTACGCTAATGTATAATGGTAGTGATTGTGAGATGAAATGGAGGACCTACAGTTTAACGTGGGATCCTAACCACGGTGGAGGCCTGGCATTCCACACATTCAAAAGTGTACTTTATTTTAATGTTGGTAAGGTCTTGCTGTGAATAATTTATCAATTAAACTTTACCGTATTTATGTACGTTACACTAATATCACGTTATATAGTAGTTCGGTGACTATCCGTGGTTTCACGTGACCCTGGTGGATCTGGGAACGTATTACCATTGGATATGGGGGCATTACTGTGAGCTTAATTTAAAAATATTTATTATACTTATTTCTAAATAAACAATGGATATTTTATGTTAAGGCAATTGGCTCTTTTCATTTGGCGTGGACATGCAGAGCCGTGGGAACAAACGGTTATCTTTAAGAATTTTCATTGTTTTACAATTTTCTTTTCGGAAATGGTTTGTTAAAGAATAGAAGCATGTTGATTAAGTTATACTTTTTATATACACACCTCCACTATGATTTTAACAGTGATCTAAAATCTATTAAATGGACATTTTATAAAAAATAGAAAACTGCCGGCTTCATAACAAAAATTAAGAAAATGTAACAATTAATAAACGTAGATATATTATCTTAGAAGGGGTGTTGAAAATATTAACTTAAATATTTCACTCTTTCTAGAGAAAACTGATTATTTCCAAACGTATGATTTTTTTCCGCAAAACCTGTCAGGTAGCTGGCGCCATATACGATTTCCATGATCCATTTGTTCTTGTTGGCGCGGAAGGATACTTTGGTCGGTTCGTGAAGCTACCCACGCCTTTCACCATCCCACAAAATAGGTTTTAGACCTGCACTCGACCGGGCCAAGGGCCTTAAGACCTTTAGATAAAGTGTTATCATGCGCGTGGACTGAGGAGATGCTAGCAACTTCTAATCAGTGTTCTGAAACTTGTCTTAGGCCTATATTTGAGGGGAGTCCCCTCAGCGATGATATCCAATAAGCAACGTGAACAAACTATACGCTCGTGTGTTCCCAACCTAAGGGGACCACCTACCGTAGCGATGAGACGATATGAAGACGTTCAGAAATCCCGTATTATTTAATAAATAGCTTATTTTTTTCCAAATAAGGTCACATCAAAATTGAAATGAAAGTTATAAACATGTTCATATGAAGACAGCCTTAAAATTCCATTTTTAAAGTTTAAAAATAATAACAATAACAAGGTGAAATAAGTTCGCTTTCAGCAATATTTTACGCGGAATGTCACAGTTCTGATATCAAAGTAAATGGTTAGAAACACAGATCTAACTTTCCTTATATATTTTTAACATTACCAACAGAAAATTCTAAGAAACTTAAGAATTTTTTATTTTGAATTTTCAGAACTGCTATTCCAGTATTTTTATTTTCAAAGCAGTATGAGGTCATGCACTTAAGGTATTTTAATCAAATCCTTTCAGTGTCAATATTTGTGTTGTTCGTACTTTAGCTCAAACACACTAGCCATGGTTCGTTTTATTGAAAACACGCATGGGATTAAATTTCTACATTTCAAAAACTCCATTTTTCGATGTAATTTTCAAGCATAGCTACCATTTCATTTCATTCCACACGCCATAATTTTTTTTTCTCTCCTTAAAATGAAAGAAAAAAAATTGTATATGAATACTTGAAAATTGAAACAAACTGTGCGACAGCCACTTCATCATATTGAATTTATCATCTACACACTTTCATTCTTTAATCCTATCGGTATTCTTCTTACAGTTCATTTCCTGATTTTTTTTCGTACCTCCACACATTCTCTGTTTAAGCGTATTTTCTTTTTTATTACTAGGTTTATTTGTTTTAAAATAATTTTAGGATATAATGCCAATTTATTCGTCTGGGAGACACACTTGAATAGTCTTACACAGGGATTTTCAACCTGGGGGTCACGGTTTGTTTAGGGTTGGGTCGCAATTCTTGTTGAGGTTATAGTTTAATATTTTTAAGTTATTGTAATGGCTATATGAAATTGCAAAATTTAAGTAGAAATGTGAGCAGTTAAAATAATCAAAAAACTGTGAAGTTACTGTTTATGTTCTTCTTTATTACTCAACTCTTGACGATTGTTTTCTGACTTTAGTTTACTATTATTATTATTATTATTATTATTATTAGCACCGCGTCTTACTACCCGTTCGGGTTATACGCACTTACGCTTATGTGTAGTGGTAGGGTGATTGTAAGATAAAATGGAGGACCTACAGTTTAACGTGGGATCCGAACCACGGTGGAGGTCTGGCATTCCCCACATTCACAAGATGTCTTGTCAGAGGTGAAGGAAGGGTTTGGTAATGAGATAAATCTGTGCTGGGACCAAGGATTGAACCCCGCACCTCCAGCACAGAAGTTTGACACCTTACCCCTAGACCACCAGGTCACCTTTTTTTTTGTTTACTGTAAGTATATAAGTAATTTATTATAATTAAATCTAGCATGCGCACTGGACGGACGCCCTTTTATTTTGTCTGTGATGAGGTCAGGATTAAAATTCCGACCATGCGGAACTAGGGGTTGTTCTCCCTAAAATGTCATAAAATTCGCCTTCTACGAAGATAAATATACACTTTCTTTAAATTACACTTACCCACTAAGTGTAATTTTTGTTTAAATTTTTTTTTTTTGGCGCTGCATCTTACTGCCCATTCGGGTTATAGATACACTTCTGTGCTTACTACACTAATGATTTTAGCGATAAGGAAGGTTATCTTTAGAGGAAGTGTAACCATATTTTCGTAAAGGGACAGTGGAAAACCATTTTGGAAAAAAACCTCCCCCAATACACCCGACCAAGATTCGAACCTCGATCTCCCACCATCGGCAGTCTGGTTTATTACAATAGTAGCGCGTTAGAGCACTCGGCCACTGAAGTGGGTACTAAGTGTAATTAAATAAGGTCGTAAAACTCCAGTCTAAGGCGTCAGTCTCACAAGAGAATAGACTGCCAATTGGGGATAATGTTTGGTTAAAATAGGACAATGCAATTTTAGCAAATTCAAGTCTCACTCCTTGCATATATAATAAAATATACCTCCAAAAGTGAATAAAGTTTCCCCTTTATGAGATAATAAATAAATGATAAGAGTTGATGTTATACTGCATTGTGAATACAAATATGAAAGTCTAACCAATTTTACAAACACTAACAATCATAAATAAATATCATAAGTAATATATTGCACAACCTTTTATTCAAAACCCGCCTCTATGAGCCCATTGTTTAAAAAAAATGGAGTAAGGGGTTAATTTAACCTTGCCCCTCCTAGTTCTGGTGCTTTCGGGGGGTCGCCTAGCTGGCCGAGATATCCACAATCAAATGTTTCTCTTAGGTTAAATATTGACTCATCCTTCAAATGTACAAGAGTTTGTTGTTTACTGGAATGAAAACAACGAATGACCATATTCATATATTATGGACTTGTAAACATTGTTTTAAAGTTGAAATTTTCCTCGCCGAAAAGTATAAAAATCCACAACTGTATGTTGTTCGCTAAGCGCTAAATGTCTCGGTAAAAGAAAGGTAACTGTTATAGGAGCGTGGAATGGATCTTTGTGAATAGAATGATGTCATTTATTAAGGGGGGGGGGGGGCACAACACAGACCATATTGCCATTTATATTTACCTCCTTCTCTGTATGTTCTCCTAATTCCAGACAGTTCCACGCAGTAACGTTGGATTCTTGCGTCAGTGAATTTCTAATCGACTTATCTAGTGACTTATGATGCTGCAGTTTGTGTATGTTTGGATGGAATAATCTTGTACAAATATTACTAAATCCTGGAATCGAACACCGGCCACGTAGAATCATTCTGCCTTTATAACACCTACTCTGTCTAAGGAAAGGGACAAGGCCGTAGCCGGCCAATAATTTCAGGGGGGGTTTGGTAGGCACATCCCCCATTGCTGGAAGCTATGAAAAATTCTAAATGATAAAAAGTTCTAGAAGCTCTCATAAATGTTTTTTATGGTCAAATAACACCCTAGCTACTGAAGGCTAGGAATTTAAAAAAAATATTTAACACCTTTAGAAGTTCTCTGAAGTGCTTTTTATGGTAACACAGCCCCCTAGTTTGTATTTTGTATCTTAATTTTTATATTGTTTGAACCATAAATAAAGCCATATATATTTTGTTCATAAAATTTCGTGGTT
>CABFVX010003083.1:55230-83053 GCA_902151425.1 Timema shepardi
CCCCCCCCTTCCACAACTCTAGTTTTTTTTTCGCCTTACCAATCTATAGATCGGACCACGAGCGTGATCAACTGAAATGACTCGTTGAAGGTCGAGAATTTCGTTCGAATCTCAGTTGGGTGGCGTCTCCCCCCCCCCTTTTAACCTTACACCACGTCATCAGCAAACCAGATTAGATGAGCCTGACATTGAAGCCTCGTGACCACCCTTGCGAGTGTGTTAAGTTTACTATATAGCTATTTATTTCAGAGAACTCTTTTTTTAATCTATTTAAATTAAATCGTTGGGTATTTATTATCTATTTTAAATAATAAAATATAAACAAGATTATTTATCCCGCATATATGGTTGTATAGTCTCAGGCGTCATTTTCGTGTTGGACTGGAGTGCCAATGAAGGAAAGGTTGAGGTTTAAATCATAGTAGAGTGTAGTAAGAGTAGTTATCTCTAAATAGTTTTCCAATTTTCTTTCAAGAATCTGAGGGTACATTTTCACTAAAATTCTACCTTGCTCATCCTCATTCTACTACCGTAAGTAATGTCCAAGTATAATCCTAACGGGTAATAAAAACTTGTAAATTTAGTATTTAAATTTTAAACCAATAATTCAATCAGTTACTTTCTCATATAGGAAAATTACTGTATTCTTGAGTCTCGAGAATTTTTTATCTCGAGATTATCATGGAATTTTACTTTTTATGTGCCCCCGAACCCAAAAAGTGGGTATTTCAATTATGTCTCTCAATGTATTTCTGTTCCTGAGACTACAACCGAAAGAATTTAATGGATTTTATATAATACGAGGGAAATGTCACATTACATATATTTTCCAGGACAGCAACTTTTAAATCTCAAATTCCAAAAGAACCCCAGAAATATTTTAAAAATAATTTAAATATGTCAAATAGCTCTTTTAACCATAATCTAAAGAGAATTAGAAAGGTCTCGTGATTGTCTAACAGATGGCAGCACTAGCTCGATGAGTGTCCAACAGATGGCAGCACTAACTCTTTGGGATACTTTTTTAATTTCCCCTTATTTCCTTTGTATCCTTATTATCATATGACTATACTTAAAAGCGATTTTTAGAGTTTGATTTTAGCTTTCAAATTAGGGTTAGTTTACTGATCGCAAGTTTTTGAAAATGTAGCAACAAACTATTATTTAATATATGATTGTACCGTAACACATTTATTTTAAATCAAGCGTTGAATTCTAAATAATACTAGACCCATAGTTGTACAGAGTAGGATTTAAAAATGGAGTTGAGGTCAGTTTAATTAACCAATCGAAACACGAGACCACACAAAAAGTCGTGGAAAAGCTGAAGAGATTCAATTCCGTTCCATTGATTTACCAGAGCGGTTAAGAGAACGGCTGGAAAATAAAAAGAGATTGAGGCAAAATGGGACGGAAAACAATAAAATATTGCAGTTCACCCCCTCGCCGCAATGTTTCCACCTTTAATAGAATGTGTGTGAAAGAGAGAGAGAGAGGAAGCGTAGATAGGATGGGGGATGGGGGGTTGGGGAAGTTTATTAAATGGAAAACTTACTAGAAATCACAACAGGCGAGGAAGCGCCTCATCTGACGTCTAGAAAAAGTGTTTTTTTTTAGCATTGCGTCTTAATACCCTTTCGAGCTATACGCTTATCTACTTATCACGCTAGTGTTTTTAGAGATTAGAGAGGCTAAATTTATAGGAAGTGTACCTGCATTTGTGTGGAGGGATAATGGAAAACCATTTTGAAAAAAAATCACCCTCAGTACACACGACCGAGTTTAGAGCCTTGATCTCTCTTTAATCGGGGTTCTAGTTTACTGCGAAAGTGGTTTATAAAGGGGTGCTTTCCTCTAAGTCAATAGCGTGTGTGCCTACCGGGCTAAGGGTCCCGGACTCAATTTCTGGCATGGTCAAAAAATGTATCATTGATGGAAATATGCATCTACCCTTTCACATTGATAAATTAATGGCCAGGGACTGGATGTTGTGCCTGTCCTAGTCCTAAGTTGGATTATAAGTCGTTTCAAGCTACGACAGGCCTAACCAGCCGGTAGTGGAAAATATAGGGCATTAATTTTTAAAAAAACTGACCCAGCTCACAGGCTGGAAACAGTAATGGATGTAAAGAAAAAAATAATTGTTTATTATTATAACACTAATGAAGAGTCTGTGTTGACTAAACTTTAAATCTTATTAATCAGTGGTGTGTCGTGAAGTGTTGACAGGGTATGAAGACTAAGGGCCAGTTTCATAGTCAAATTTAGTACGCCTCAAGTGCGGCGCTACACTAAGTACATGACGACAGCTACCTAGACTCGAATGGAATGGGCCGTTCTCGCATAGGAAACTGGCCCATTCCATTCTGGTTTAGGTAGGTGTCGTCATGTACTTAGTGTAGCGCCGCACTTGAGGCGTACTAAATTTGACTATGAAACTGGCCCATAGTTTAAACTGTACCTATGAGTTGTTTACACCCCTCAGTAGAAAACCCTCATTGATCAGGTATGAACGAGAATACATTACCATGTGAGATATGCAGAGCAGAGCCAAAATAAGTGTTAAGCCTCACTTATGGGAAGGGGAAAAAACCCACCGCTGATACGATACATCAAAACAAAAAATAAAGCCTGCAATATTTAATTGATTACTATATATTTGAATATTTGAAGTAGTACCCGGCCATTTTTGGGGGAGCTGTTTTTATTATAATGACTGTACGTGAACATTAACTTTTAAAGTTAGTGCCATTAAGCCCAGTGTTGCCCAGGGCTTTTTTGATTCAAACCTGGTGTTTTAACTATTTAAAAAAAAACTAATCAAAACTTTAAATTCTATATTCGGCGTGCATATTTTCATGAACAGGGGCTAATGATTTTTAAATTTGAGATCTCTGTGTGCGGTAACTAACAGATACAAAAGCTCCGTATTTTAGAAACATTGTTTTGCTTGCGACACGGCGCCTCACCGGAAATCCCTTCGCGCCTCACAGTTTGAGAAACCTCGGTTAAAATTATATACTAAATTGATATTTGTTAAGATTTTTTAAAATATGGTATTGATGTCATAATAACCCTTAATTTTAAGGTTGACTCGCTTAATTAAAAAAAACGCGGGAGATCCCAATGAAAAGCCTAGATACCAAGTTTCAGCTCAATCCCCGGTGGCGAATTATTCTGTTGGAGGTCCCCAATCGCAATCTGATTTTGAGTCTCTCCCCACTCCCCTCTAATATAAAAGATTTTAGTTTTGAGGATTTTAAACTAAAATGTGGGATGATATTTCTACGAAATGTAAGTAAAAAAACTCTTATGGACAGAGTGAGTAATGAATGGGTGCTGAAGGGGTGCGGTTCGAAAGGGAATCCAATAAGTTAATGTGAAAGAAGTGTCTTACTTTGGTTTGGGGCAGGTTGAGAGGATGATATGGACAATACCACATGATCAGGTATATATATATATATATATAAGTTTAAAGTACTTTTAACAAAAAAAATCCGTTCCTCCCATACCTTTCGAGAAAAACGACATTAAAGTTAGAGAGAGAGAGAGAGAGCGAGAGAGAGGTGATTAGGTCACATCGCGCAGGAAATTTCATATCCACCGGCGATTAGATGTAGACAGAAATGCGAGGTCAGTATTGAGTAAGCAGCACTGAACTACAGTAGTCCCATGGCTTCTTTGGTGCTAACTGACAGCTTCGAAAAGTTACCAGACCAAATCATGTACCCCTACGCCAAACCATATGATCTTCAAATACATGTGTTTAGCAGCTGTCACTCCTGACAGTCCAAAATTTAGGATATATACCTAAATGTTGACTGTCAGAAGTCAGCTGTGAGCTGTCAGTCAGCACCAAAGAAGCCGCGGGGCTACTGTACCTAAATGTTGACTGTCAGAAGTCAGCTGTGAGCTGTCAGTCAGCACCAAAGAAGCCATGGGTCTACTGAAGCTACACGTAGAACACTGGGATATAGAAATGGCCGCAGGAGAATCTAACAGCATAGCTGGACCTGACAACGCAGCTGTCCGCCGATCACTTCCTCGGGACTAGATTATTCCGAGAGTACTCGAGTAACTTTACTCGGACCTTGTTATTTTTTTGTTTTCTCTTTTCTGACCAGCTAGGTAAGAATATACTTCTTTGGCTGGACTGTCTACCATGCTATTTGCCATTTAAAAGGCATTTTTCTTAGAGCTCATTTTTCACCGACAGTTTCTGCTACTACGCGAAAATGACTCCTTATGGTTTAAATGTTGCACGTGCATTTTCAATACAAAATACTCGCTTATGTAAGGTACACAATCGAAAAGCATGCTAATTAAGCGTATCACTTTTCCGATTCTTTTTAAAAGTTCACGATGAAAAGTTACTCATATTGACAGCATGCAAAGTGAAAACTGAAAATAAGGGGGTGGAGGTCAATGTCTGTGTCGACTGACTACTACAGGAAGAGATTATTTTATTGACTTGTTATTACTTATTAGTTTCGAATCCCAATGCAAGACTACCAAGTAGTGTTATTATTATTATTATTATTATTATTATTATTAGCACCGCGTTTTACTACCCGTCCGGGTTATAAGCACTTACACTAATGTGTAACGGTAGGGTGATTGTGAGATTAAATGGAGGACCTACAGTTTAACGTGTGATCCGAACCACGGTGGAGGCCTGGCATTCCACACATTCACAAGATGTCTTGTCAGAGGTGAAGGAAGGGTTTGGCAGTCAGATAAATCTGTGCTGGGACCGTAGATTGAACCCCGGACCTTCAGCACAGAAGTCTGACACCTAGACCACCAGGTCACCCAACTAAATAATTAGTTTTTAAAAGATTTGGTCCTTGATCTTGTTATAAACCTTTGACCCTGACCCCGTGGTAAAAAAAACCCAGCCTTTTATTAACTACATAGTGTTTATAATCTTTGAATTAGTTTCTTTTACAGCTTGGTCTGCTTAATATGGATAGCAAGAAGATACACTTAACATAACAACGAAGGCTTAAAAATGGAGGGGGGCGTTTTCAGTCTACAGAGTTTCGTTGAAATAAGAGAAATGTTTTGCTCTTTTTGATTCTCTGATGAGAAGATTTGGACTTTATTTTTCCTTATTACTCAAAATAACTTTGCTCGCTTTAAAATAACCATTTATGTTTTAGCCCTCTGGTGGTAATGTAAAATATATTATTTATTTGTTGCTGATATAAATATTAGATATGTCTTTTTACTGTTGAATAATGGATTTCGCTTTCTATAAAGATTTTTATTTTTTCATAAACTTGAATAATATGCTGTTCTCTTTTAGAAATTTTACATGGGTTTCGATTAATAGTTTTTATTTGAATTAGAGAAAATATATTCAACATATATTAGTTTTTTTTAGCACCAAGTATTACTTCCCGTTCGCGTTATACGCTTATGTATTAATTTCGCTAATGGCTTCAGGGATTAGTAAGGTTATATTTAGAGGAAGTGTAACATTCATTTGCGTTGAGGGAAAGTGTTAAACCACCATCAATAAACCCGACAAAGATTCGAACCCCGATCTCCCCATCATGAGAAGTCTAGTCTACTGTTGGAGTAGCACCGTAGACCATATGGTCATCGAAGTGAGTAAACATTAGCTTACTTTTGTTTATATTAAGGGTCACAAGTTTCAAAAAATATATAACAAAAAAAAAGTCAAAATAGGGATCAATTCTGTGTAAAAAAAACAGATACCGAATTTGTAAGAAATAATTGATCTGATTTGTATATAAATTACCAAAAGCTTTCAATCAAAGCCTTTCTCTAACGTAGACAAAAAATTGTTCTTTGGATATAATTTTATTCTTAGCATTGCGTCTTACTACCTGTAATAATCACGCTAGCGAATTAGGGATGAAAAATATTGAATTTAGAAAAAGTGTACCCGCATTTGCGTGAAGATAGATTGTAAAACCACCTTCAATACACTCGACCGAGATTCGAGCCCCAATCTCCCTGTCATCGGCAGTTTAGTCCGACACAAGATTGACACCTTAGACCATGTGGCCACCGTGTTTGGTATTTACAAATAATTAATAAATCTACCCTTTCTCGACCAAATTTGGCTGAGTAAGCAGTTCATTAACAGTTGTTAATAAAGTTGTAAAAATCTAATACAATTATATCCACAAGCTTAATCCCAAAATGGGTCGTTAATAGCTTTATAATGTGTCATATAAATAGAAACATAAGTAATTAGTAATCACACATTACGCAAAATTTTACAATGTATTTTGTTAAAACCATTATTTACTATTTTACCATGGTATAGGATACTTCACTAAATTCAACTAAAAGCCTTGATGGGGCTTAGCCATATTAAAAAATATGTTTTAATTTACTGACAAATATCACGAATAAACCTTAAGCTTAAGCTTAATATGGGATGGAAGGGGACGCGAGTAAAAGAGAAAAAAAAATTCCACTTTTTATGGCAATTTTTTTTTTCGAAAATAAATCAAATATTGCTCCAGTACAATCACAGAGTTTAATTTTCTTCCCATTATGATATCAACAGTTCTTGAATATCTTTCATGATAATGGTGGCATTATCTAACATATCTTTTAAATGATCATAAAAAGTTATAATTAAATTAAATAAATTTTGATATCACCGTATTAATTAATATATAGTTTTTGCAGGTGTAGATTCGATTAGCGGCATTTTCTATCAAAATAATATTATGTTAGTGTAGCTGACGGATTTAGTTAGATATGTCAGCTAGACTATCAACAATCCCCTGTGGTTGTGACGTCATTAAAGTCAAAAGTGTTACGGACTGCATGCGATGACGTAAAGTTGGTTCATAATAGGTTTTTACCTGGGTGACAGTTCAAAAAGCTAATATTTTTAGGTTTTGGGTTGCTAACACTTGTAAAAAATCACTGTTTTGTTATAGATGTTAAGTTTTTTGGTTACATGTTCTATTTTACATTTAAAATAACGTAAACTCAAGTGTTCTCATACTCTTTTATTACTTTTAATAATTTATTTTCACCCGACCCGAAACAATATTTTAAACATAATTGAAAGTACTTATTATTCGTTTTGGAATGTTATCAATGATGTGTCATATAGCGCATAAATTAATACCTTTTAATACAGGCATCGTATTTACTTGGAAAAGAGAAAATACCTGACATTTAAAAAAATATATAATAAATTATTTTCTGATTATTTTATCGTATTTCGAAATATTTAACCGAATAAAATATTTGTATCCACTGGTTGGGTGTAACATAGTAAAGAACTTGTTTCCGTCACGTTCAATCACGTGGTTTAAATTCTTCGGTCGCCATTTTGGAGCTATGTTCGTTAGACCTTTTGTGAAAGTGCTGTGAATAACAATTTTTTTTAAAGTGGAATAAAACGATAAATAAGGTTTGTGCCCGACCTCTAATAACTATATAAATAATAATGGTCGGAATTACAGTGGCTAAATATCACATTAATATATTACCATCTGTTTTCATTACAGTCATCCAAAGTGATGGATGTCAGCTGTCGGCGTAGGGACGTATTAAGGATTATTTATATTATTATTATTATTATTATTATTATTAGCAACCTGTCTTACTACCGGTTCGGGTTATACGCTTTAAGTACTAATTACTCTAATGAATTGGGGAGGTTGAATTATAGGAAGTGAACCCACATTTGCCCGGAGGGAGAGTGTAAAACCATTTAGGAAAAGCCACCCCCAGTTCACCCAACCGAGATTCGAACCTCGATCTCCCCATCCTCAGCAGTTGAGCTCAACACGACAAGCGCGTTAGCCAACTACGCCACCGAGGCGGGTAGGTTTAAAGTAAAATCGTCGGTCCTATGTCGATTGTAGCATGTAAAATAACCTTGAAAGGTATGTGAAAATAACTTTTCCGAAAAAATGTTTAGGCCCTTTCGTTCTCGCTCATAGAAACTCTCGTGTGTTAATATAATCATTCGGTTCAGAAAGTGCAAATACAATTCCTTCGACAGTGCCCAATTCACAAATTGCTCACGGTTGCATGCCCTAAATGTTGATCCCGTTTGGCTATAGTTATTTTTTCTGCGTGGTCTAGAAGTAATAAGTATATGCAAAGAACTACGTTATTTTCCATTCAACGCCATTTCCCTCCTTCCAAATTTCTCTCAAACCTTTGTAGCTTCAAACTTTATAAACCACATCCCGCCACTAATCTACATTACAAAGGCAGAAAACCTTTACCTCCGCCACATCATACCTTCTTTGGAAAGATCACGAAGAAAAGAAAAGATCTGCGCTTTAAATATTGTACCTCATACAAAAAAAAAAGTTCCCTTCACAACAAGTGGTTTATAGTTGTGATCTTTCTCTTTGTTGTTGGTGTAGTGCTGTCAGTTTTTTTTTTTTAGTTTCATAAATAAAGTTGCTCGCAGAGGTAACAATGGTATCATTTATCGAAGCGAGAATGTTCAGAGCTAATGTGTCACTATAGAGGGACTTCAATGGATTTCGTATTTTTATGTCCAGTAATTCGTTTTCTAGATCAAAGTTCTAGGGGAATAAAATGACCCCTACCCTCTTCCCTCATCTCGGAACCAATATAAAGCAGAACACCTTAAGCTAACTGTGATAAGCCTTAAAAACACGTATTAGTCGGTTGCCATAAAAATACAGATACATCTTAGAGTATTATAAAAATGAATCCAGTGTAACCAACATTGACAAAAGGATGCCGAATCTACATCCCTTTTCTCAGAGATGACTTATCAAAAGGCTTGAAAAGCTCCCATATTTATTTTCCCCTACCCATAATTAATTGCATTGGAGTTTGGCGCGAGGCACTACACATATATTCCATTCACGATAGGAACAACTCTCTGAAAGGTCTTTTTTCCTACCAATATCCTACTATATAGTGGATTTATGGAAGGGAAAAAGGCATTTCAAAAGTCAATTCCTACGGTGAATGGAATTATATAATGATGGCGAGCACTTTCTGTGATGTATGACCGTTAATGATGACCCTCAGAACGTATTCACATATCTAGATGGACTGGTAAGGGATTCACTATTAACTGTGGTAGGTTCTGCTGCCGTGCTCCAAGATGTCGAGGTGTGTAGTGCCGCGACGCTCAACTTCTATGCAACCTGTTGAACGCGCATGCTTGCACAGCTTTGCTCTCCCGATGATGTACGCTGAAATTTTGGACACAATTTAACGGTATTAGCATAGTTTGCTGGATTTAAGTATACAGGGATTTTCTTTTGCCCTAGGTTCAGACAAACTATATGTGCAGTTTGGACCATGAGTTTCCAAGTACTCTGTGTGTATATATAACGGATGCTATTAGCGTTATCTCGTCCCAAGGAAGAGAAGAAACACTTGAGTAAAAATACTTCATTTATCAATTTTTTAACCAGTGACTTTTGCATTTTACGTTATATTATTATTATTATTATTATTATTATTATTATTATTATGTGTTCTGTCTCACGATAAGTCCATTCCTTTTGTCAGTTAAACTCAGACCACATATGCACCCTGTCATCTGCCTCCTCCTTCAGTTCCCAGAATTTTCTTCTTTCCTTCAAGTCATCTAATATTTGAATCCTCCTCCTTCTTAAGCTCCTTCCCCCCTCCCCCTCAACCTTTCCTTCTATGTTGTCGTGCAGAAGACAGTTCCTTCTGAGGACGTGTCTGGTCCAGTTGGTTTTGTACCAAAGAACTAAATCCAAAATGGTTCTCTTCTTGTCACCCACTCTCCTTAGGATTTGTTCATTTGTCACCCTCCCTGTCTGTCCACCCGATCTTCTCGAGTCTTCTCCAGCACAACATTTGAAAGCTCTCCAAGTATTTCTTTCCCATCTTCCTGAGGGTCCAAGTTTCTGCTCTGTACAGTGTGATGCTCTAAATGTAGCATTTCATTATAACATAGTATGTTATAAAAGTGGCATCTAATTAAATTTAAAATTCTTTATTCTGTTTAGATCATGGTGTCTACTCAACTTGACCAATGAAATCCCCGACTTTTCCCCCTGATTTACCCTGATCATTTCCTAAAATTCCCGACTAAAAAATTATACCCCATCCTCCTAACTCGCACCCCCACCCCCTCTCCACCCTAATTCTTCTATTAACCTTTTTTAATGAATAATAATAAATTTTAAAATTTGAATATTTTTTTAAATTCGTATTAAAATTGTTTACTATTAATTAAAAATATATTACACAGCAACAAACAAAAAAAATGGCATTATAATTTACTGATTTTCGTATTTCATATTTTGAGTAAAATATCTTTTTCCCGGATTTTTATTGTGATTTACCAAATTCCCGACTTATTGCCGTTTTTTCCCCGATCACTTCAAATTCCCCGCTAATTCCCGTTTTCCCTGATTTTCCCGTATGGTAGCCACCCTGTTAGATGAATAAGATAATATTTTTTTAATTTATTGCATAATTTACAATATTATGGACTAATTACTAATACTAATTTCATATAATATATATTCTGCACCTCCAATCAGTGTCAATTTGTTTCTTTCCGGCCGAGCCTCTTGTTTCCGTTACAATCCGACAACATGTCGTGGTCCCGTTTAGGTAGGATAGTCGGTAGGTACTCTACTATGCCTATAGAATAGTACTAGTAAAAGTCTCATATACTCACTTCGGTGGTCGCATAGACTAAGGTGCTGCTCTCGCAATAGACTAGACTGGCGATTGCAAGGAGATCTAGGTTCGAATCTTGGTCAGGTGTACTAAAGATGGTTTCTCCAAAATGGTTTCCCATTTTACCTTCACACAAATGCGGGTACATTTCGTATAAATATATAACCTTCCTCATCCTTAAAACCATTAAAGTAATTAGTATATAAGCGTGTAGCCAGAATGGGTAGTAACACGAGGTGTTTTAGAAAAATACAATCATATAAAATGTTATCAATTTTGGCCGGGAAAAAAAGGTTTGTATTTTCCAAAAGTTTCTTTCTACCAAAATCATACCATAGACAACGAACAATTTTCCGTCCTTTTAAATATTTTTGGAACACACGAGCCCATGCCGAGTTACAGCTTCAGTGCTAGTCCTAACCGAAAATATAGCTAGACCTTGGTTCGATTCTGGTTGATATTGACGAAGGTACTAATTTACTAGTGATGAGGTTTTCAGAGCCCCCTTGAACCCTTTAGAAAATTTTGAAGATTCGAGAAAATATCAAATTTGAGATTCTAAAAAAAAAAAAAAAAATCTNATTTTGAATAGGAATTTAGTTTTGAGATTTTATATTTTTTATTGGTGACTTATCTCCAACCTAATTACAGGACTAATTCATCAACCAGACCCTATATCGTTAATTTAACACTTAATGGTATGGAAATAAGGTACTTCTTTTTAGCACCACGTCTTAGTAACCATTCAATTTATACAAATATGCGCTAATTACGCTAATGAGTTAGGGACGAGAATGGTTGAGTCTAGAGTAGGTTTACCAACATTTGCGTGGAGGGAGAGTGGATAAGCATTTATGAATAACCACCCTAAGTACACCCGACCTAGGTAATAACAGCGATTTCGATGTCATTACCAGTCTTTTTTGCAAGATAGACACCTTATACCATATGACCACCAAAGTAGGTTGTATGTATTAATAAATGCATTTTAACAACAAAACTAACTAACATTTATTTAGTATTTCTATTATTATATACTATTTTTATTTCTTCTTATATTCATAATTTATATTTTTTCCTTTAAAGATTCTGATTCGAAATTTGGAATAGGAAAAAATAATTAATCTGACTAAACTTTTTTTTTGACATGGATTTCCCGTTATCAAATAAAGTTCGTTCATGATAGGTTTTTACCTGGATGACAGTTTGAAAATCATATATTTAAGTTTGGGATTGCCAACACTTGTAAAATATCACTGTTATGTTATAAAAGTAAATATCTTTAATTACCTGTTATACATTACATTCAAAATAACGTAAACTTAAGTTTTCTCATACTATTTCATTTTTTTATATAATTTCTTTTTATCCAACTCAAAACAATATTTTAAACGTAACTAAAAGTACTTATTTTTCGTTTTGGAACGTTATTGACTTTGTGTAATATAGTGCATACATCAATACCTTTTAATACAGGCATCGTATTTACTCGGAAAAGAGAAAATTGTTGTAATTTTTTTTACATACAATAAAATGATTTTATGATTATTTTATCGTATTTTGAAATATTTAACTGAATAAAATATTTTCATCAACTGTGTGTCTGCATCATTGTAAAAAAACTTGTTTACCATCATGTTCAACTAAACGGTTTAAATTCGTCAGTCGCCATTTTGAGGCTGTGTTCGTTAGAAGTTTTTGTGAAAGTGGTGGGAATATTTTTTTTAAGTGGAATAAAACGATAAATAAACTTTGTGTCCGTCCTCAAATAAATATATAAATAATATTAGCCTAATTTACTGTGGTTAACTATCACATTAATATATTACCATCCGTTTTCATTACAGTCATCCAAAGTGATAGATGTCAGCTGTTGGCGTAGTGATATATTAGGGATTACTTCTAGTAACATTTCGAGCTGTCATCCAAGTAAACTTAGCTCGTGAATGAATTATAAGTAAATGTATATGTGCTAGGTATAATTCCGTACTGTTACCTATAATGCCACAAACTAGGTAGTTTGTAAGTCGTATACTGATATATTATGCGTTTTAAGATAGTAGGTTCTACCGCCTAAAAAATTAAAGCTATAATTGTTTTCCCTGGCAAAAAAACAATAATAATTTCCTCTCGAACACTATTATAACCAAGGGGAGGCCAGACGAGTGTTAGTCGGTCCCAGAGTGACGTCACCCATTGCCTCCAGACGGTAACCATGGCAACCAAACAGACACTCCCTCTCGGGTGATGAGCCGAAGGGGGGGTTGGGGAGAGAAAACACGTGGCCTGGTTATTTAATTAAACATTTGTCAACATGGGAGTATCAACTCTATATACACATACACATACACACCCTCTCTCGAGCTCTGAAAATACTCTCAAACACAAACCTGTGCGCGCAGTTTACCGTTCTGGCAGAAGAACTAAGCACTACGGAGAGATCACAAAGCACAAAGCTTGTACAAATATTGAGAGCACGAAAGCTTAGTTACTGATGGATGAAGCGCGAGTACGATTTTAGTAGGGAGGTCTTTTAAGCTCTTTTTATCTTATCGGAACCCTAATGTATAGTAGGATTATAGTAAGATAAAAAGGCCTTTCAAAATTTTCATTCCTTCCAAAATGGGGGCAAAAAACCCCCATTATAAATCCCATTGATCTAGATGGGATGGGTTCACTATTTAAATTATTATTAAATCTTTAAATCCAGCTATAATAAATAAAATATCTGTCCATAGAAGCTATCCTCAAGGTCATAACTGACTATATTATTATTATTAGCACCACGTCTTACTACCCGTTCGGGTTATACGCACTTACGCTAATGTGTAATGGTAGGGTTATTGTGAGATGAAATGGAGGACCTACAGTTTAACGTGGGATCCGAACCACAGTGGAGGCCTGGCGTTCCACACATTCACAGGTTGTAATTAATACAAGTCTTGTTAGAGGTGAAGGAAGGGTTTGGCAATCAGGTAAATCTTTGCCGGGACCGAGGATTGAACCCCGGACCCCCAGGATAAAAGTCTGACAACTCCTTACCCCTAGACCACCAGGTCACCTTGGTTGATTATAAAAACAAATTGTAGACCAAGAGGCATAAAAACAACTTGTAGTCCAAGAGGTATAAAAACAACTTGTAGTCCAAGAGGTATAAAAACAACTTGTAGTCCAAGAGGCAAGTTAACAAAAATCACTGCCAACATATTTTTCCCTTACCCATTTAATAAGGGTATATAGTCTGTCTGTCTGTCCTTCTTGAGACAATATTTGTGAGAAGGGGTAAAGAAAGTGGGATCATGTTGGTAGCACCCTTTAAAAATACATGTTCGTTTGCACCCACATAATATAAACCGTCAGTGTTCGCGCCCGTCGGCGAGTCAAAGCCATGATACCAGCAACTGTAAGTCATTAAGAGGACATATATGACGTTTATTGTCTGATCGGTACTGTTTCAGTACTAGGATGAAGGAATGTTGGTAGGTTAGGCCAGGTTAGGTTAGGTTGGTCATTGATCTAATATATCTATTTTGCTGATGAAACATTTTTCGACCGTGTCAGACTAAAATCAATTACCATTCTGAAAAAAAAATGTAGCTCATACGAAATATTTAGTAAGACCGGTGAGAAAAATTAAAACAAAAATTAAATGTTTTCGTAAGTAGATAGTAAAGAAAGAAAAATTGAATATTAAGTGGGCTCAACACACCCGGTTATTTTTCCTAGGACGCAACTAACAAGTAGCCAAAGGTAGTGTAGCTTTTGATAATATTAATATAAGTTCACTCCCAGATTTCATTGACCCAACATACATTTTTATTAAACTTTAAAAATATATATAACAAGAGTATAAATTTATATAATCACTTGACTTGCTATACCAACTTTGTATGTCCATATTTACTTTCGAACAGAAATAAGGATGGGATCCTAGAATTTTATTTAAAAAAAAAAGCTAGTCCTACATTTTTATCCCTCCCTTGTATCTGTCTGCACCCGAGGCTACAGACAGGACGGTATGACGTATTTTGTTCAAATATAATATTGAGAGGTTATATCGTCATATACTTAAAGAGGACAAAATCGTGATTTTGACTATAGCTGTTAAAATGAAGGGGTATGTATTTATCTAATGACTTAATTTTGAAACTACTTTTTTTTTTAGAAATAGCTTTAAAGATTTTGTTCACATGACTGGTTGGTTTTCTGAAGAAAAAAATTACGGATAGTTTACTGGTACCTTTTTAAAAAAAAAAATTAAATTTTTCGAAAATAGTCCAGAGCTACTTCATTTAAAATGAGAATATGGGGATTGTTACACCCATATTTTCATGGAGTAGAGTGAAAACAAATCTTTTAACTACACTAATAAGTTAGAAATGATAAAGGTTCAATTTAGAAGAAGTGTACCCAAATTTGGGCGAAGGGAAAGTTGAAATGCATTCAGGAAACACTACTTTCAGTACACTCTACCAGGATTCGAACCCCTGTTTCCCTGTGATCGGCAATCTAATACATTGCGAGAGTGACGCCTTTACCATTTGGCCTTATATATTTAAGAAATTAAGTTTTTTGCTGGTATAGTAATTTGGTTCATAAAGTATACGTAAAATAACTAAAGTAGTTATTATTATTATTAATAACAAAATAATATTATTAGCACTGTCCCTTACTACCCGTTCGGGTTATATGCACTTAGGCTAAAGTGTAATGTTAGGGTTATTGTCATATGAAATTGTAACCCCCCTATTTAGGTATTCATATACCCATAAATAACAGACAGATTGGTTACAAGAAGTTTTATTTTTATTCAACAAAATGACAAAAAGGTTCTATTAGAGAGTGAGGCATGTCCAGCGTTAGGCGCTGGATCCATACACAATGGCCGAGAGTAATAATAACACAACCCAAATACGGAACGCCTCCCCAAGTTCATAAATGGCCAAACAAACACGTTAAACAACTACGGTTAAATTGACCTTCGCACAAATCTAGTATGGATAACAATAATAATGAAAGATGACTATAGTAAGTCCTAAACTATGGTGATATCAAAAAGATATTAGCTAGTCGCCATCGGCGACTCTCAATTTATCAGAGTGAAAGACAAAATGTTCTAGATAAAAGAATATCTCAACAGCCATAATAGGGCGTAATAGAACATACAACAAAAATAGAAACATCCGTTATAGTTAGGAAAACTAACGTTAAACATTTCACATAGAGTTTAAAGAATAAGCACGCCGACTCGCGGCCCCTGATTTGACTAACAAAGAATAAATCTATGATCTTTAACAATAACAAATAACGTCCCATTAATAACACGAGGCATAATCTTAAGAAATAAGATTTGGCAAAATTACAATATAATACAGCCCAATACAACACAGGACCTAAAATGGCTGTGCTCTAAAACGTAAACCCATCCGTGAAGCGGATAAAAGAATTTCCCTATCAGACAAATGTTTTGGATCCAACCGTGCAACAGCACTACGTTTAGCCATAGCCTTTAAGCGAAATTCAGGAGACCTGGTATGAATAAATAAAGATTCAATTTATAATATAGCATCACAAAAGGAAATGTTGAATGATTAATGCCAAACAGAATTAAGAAATAAACAAAGCTAAATCTATCCCAGACCAAAGTGCCACACCAAGCGATCGTAGTGCAATGTGTACTGTCACTACAGAGTTCAGCCATTATATACACACGCTTGGGCTCATGTGTTCTCAAAGCACGAGAAGCAAGGATGGGTAGAGGGGTAAAGGGGGTAGTACTGTTCTGGAACATGCTCACACAGTCTAGGCATAATTCAAACGCGCGCTGAATAATAGTTCCGTTATCTTTCAATCACAGCTTTCGGTGCGCACCCAACCTGTGCATATTGACGGTCTATTATTTACTAAGTCGTGCCGCAATGTTGTTGTTTCGTGGAGCCTTGTGAGAAGTTAACTGGAGCATAAGTGGTAAACCAAACCATCCTCTTCTTTACGTGTTGTAACAAGGTTACAAAATGTAGGACCTAAGGTTTAACGTGGGATCCGAACCACGGTGAAGCCTTGGCATTCCATGCGTTCATAAGTTGTGATTAATCCACATCTTGTTAGGGGTGAAGGAAGGGTTTATTAATAAGATAAATCTATGCCAAGACCAGGGAACGAACCCCGAACCCCCAGCAAAGTAATTCTTAAAATATGGTTATTCTAGTGATAGACAAGTAGTGAAACGCTAAGGGAAAAAAATAGATCCCAGTACTATCACACTACTATAATCTGTGTTATTAGAATAGTCACTTAAAAAAATCTAGAAGAGACGGATAGCCTTCTTGCACAGAACTACACTTGATATCATATATGAGGTAACTGCGTGGTTACTACTGGGGAAACAGATTTGTCATTTTCTTTTTGTCGTGTGGTCAAACTTCCCTTAAATATAATAGAAAACTTTGCAACGCTTGTTCGTCAATGTTGCCAGTAGCTCCTTCTTACCCCAAGCACAAAAATACCTAACCAATAACCTCACTGTATCACCAAAGTCAGGACATAGATTCAAAAAGGTTTTCATGTTCATTAAAGCGCTAATATGGTCGAACGTTTTTTGTAATATGAAACGGATGATTAAATCAGCGTGAAATTGGTCACATAAACGAATAAGCGAGCAGGCTCACCGCAAACAGTGTGGTTTAATTGCAATAAATGCACAAGACTATAAATGAATTACCAACAGGAATAAAAAAAAAGCACACTGGTAAAGTAATAATATACTGTGCAACTAATGAAATTGACGCTAATTTTAATGAAAACACAAAAATATTACAAACAAACGGGCGCATCTTTTTTTCCATGAAAGTGAAATTACTTCATAAAAGTAGAAATTAACCATTATGATCATATCCATGCAACTATTTTGAGATTAGAGATAACTTATTGTTGTAAAGTTATAGGACTCTTAAAAAATAAACAACTTTTTGTCATGACCTTCTCCCCTTCCCCTCCTCTTAGGCTCTGTCAGGATAGCTTGCGGGAGGGGTAAGGTTACAGGCAAGGTGAATGTGTGGGTTCCAAATAATATGAAAGTTTGTGAATTTTGGTTTAATAGTAGATGATAAAGAATGCTACAAAATGTGATGTTGGTCGAAAGATAAAGAAGAACTCGCTTAACTTGTGAATACTTAGACCGAACAAATAGACTGATACTATGCATTGCCCCTACAGAACTCGATTATGGGACCCTGGGTTCTGTATTGATAAGGCGTCGGGCAGCGTGAACACCCGCGAGATAGATGGAATTGCCATCCCCCCCTACCTTGCTGCCCAAAAAAGTAAAGGGTCTTTTATACCACGATATGGGCTACCCTTTCGGGCTCACCAGCTTAAACGTTGTTATGAATTGTCAGCACTCTACTGAAACCTTTGAAGAATGTTACTTCATGGATGCTAGGCCAGAAATTATAGCACGTGCGTCCAATCGAGTTATGTAAGTGGGTACAGCTCTCTCTCTCTCTCTCTCTTCAGCTTACTCAACAGTCAATACAAATATTTAAACGTTGTTATGAATTGTCAGCACTCTACTGAAACCTTTGAAGAATGTTACTTCATGGATGCTAGGCCAGAAATTATAGCACGTGCGTCCAATCGAGTTATGTAAGTGGGTACAGCTCTCTCTCTCTCTCTCTCTTCAGCTTACTCAACAGTCAATACAAATATTTAAACGTTGTTATGAATTGTCAGCACTCTACTGAAACCTTTGAAGAATGTTACTTCATGGATGCTAGGCAAGAAATTATAGCACGTGCGTCCAATCGAGTTATGTAAGTGGGTACAGCTCTCTCTCTCTCTCTCTTCAGCTTACTCAACAGTCAATACAAATATTTAAACGTTGTTATGAATTGTCAGCACTCTACTGAAACCATTTGAAGAATGTTACTTCAAGGATGCTAGGCCAGAAATTATAGCACGTGCGTCCAATCGAGCTATGTAAGAGAATACAGCTCTCTTCAGCTTACACAATAGTCAATAAGAATATTTAAACACCACTCGGTGATTAGGACACTTTACTTTAAATAATAATTTATAAAATTAATATATTCCCAATTATAGGCAAATATATATTTTTAAATATAACTTTGGGAGATGTTGAGTCGAAAAGGCACAGAACAAATACTATGTTTCTGTAACAGTGATTTAATTTTCAGCACCAGGTCTTACAGGTTATACACCTATGTTTTTATTTACGCTAATAGTTTAAGGATGAGTAATGTTGTATTTAGAGAAAATATACCTGCATTTGCGAGGAGTTAGAATGGAAAGTAATTTAAGAACAACAGCTTTCAGTACACCCGACCGGGATTCTAACACCAATAACGCCGTCACATGACCTATTACATTTTAATTAAAATTATCTGCTGTCGAATTATCAATACTTCAATTAGAGCATCAGGAAAAAAAAACTAAGGGTTTCTAAAATAGTTATCAAGATATATTTAGTCACTAAGGTGGGATGGAAGGGGATGCGAGAACAAGTGTTTTTGTGGTTTACGTAAAAACTTTTCGTTCGGTAAAATAAATCAAATAGTTCTTCATTAGAAGCATAAAGTTTAATTTACTGCACACTGTGATATTATCAGTGTTGAATATCTTTCATGAGCATGTCGGCACTAATAATAATAATAATAATAATAATAATAATAATAATTAGCACCGCGTCTTACTACCCATTCGATTTATACGCTTTAAGTACAAATTACGCTAATGGATTGGGAATTGGGAAGGGTGAATTAGAGGAAGTGAACCCGCATTTACGTGGAGGGAGGGTGTAAAACCATTTAGGAAAAACCACCCCCAGTTCACCCGACCGAGATTCGAACCTTGATCTCCCGGTCCTCGGCGGTCGAGCTCAGCACGACTCTCGCGTTAGCCAACTACGCCACCGAGGCGGTTAACATGTCGGCACTAGATGACAAACTTTTAAAATCAAGAGTTTATCATCTCAGGATACCCTTAAAAGATGTATTATTATTTTTATGTAGGTATATTTAACGGGCACTAAATTAACTTGTACTGTATATAAAACAAACCCAACATCCACCCCCATCCCCTTCGTCCCCCCACCCCGATTGTCAATTTATCTGTGAAAGGGGAAATCAATCCGCATTTCACCAATAAAACTTTTTTGGTCATGCCAGGAATCGACCCAGGGACCCTTAGCTTATCAGGAAGATACGCTACCAACTGAGCTAAAAATATTGGATCCTGAGAGCTAATATTCGAGAAATGTTAAGATTATCCATTTGAGGAAAATTAAAATCTATATTTCTACTGGGTAAATATTTGATTCCATTTTGTCTATTTTAATTTTAAAATTACAAAATTACTGCGATAAACTCTCATATCCCATCATCCCGCCTTAATAATCCTTGTGTTTAAAATACAAACGAAAATGGTGTATAGTTTATGAGAACAGACTGTACAAGAGAATATATTTGAGCTCAAATCTCTTTACAACGGACGGGTCTCCACCATAGTCAGAGAAACTTATCAGTCTGACCAGACCAGTAGGTAAAGCAATGATGGGTGGGAGAAAGGCGGGGGGGGTTTCTGAGTTCCTGATTAAAACTTTTCTTGTAGGCNGGGTATGACGGTAACTGCTGTACCAGAGTCAACTGGAAATAGCAGATTTCTCGGAGAGTAATCCACACCGCCTCAACGATATTCATATAAGAGCCCTAAAGGTATTGCTACGCGGAGCTGACCCGCATCCCACCGCATCTTCTAGCGTGGCCATACGGTCCATACCGCATCGCACTTTATTAAACCAGGCATAGGATTATTGTAGCTAAAGTTTGCTTATAGCGGATAAACTATTGTTTGTTTTTAAATTTAATAGCACTACAAATTTACAATGCTATGTTATTTCATATCTGAAATAGTTTTGGGGGATATGATCAAAGTTAGACATTTCCGTTTATGCAAAGTACCTTTAAAGGGATTTTCGTGGTAAAACAAGAGTAGACATTTTGTTTGTCATATTACACACTACAAAATACCAAATATACAAAATGTAATCAAAATCTTGAGAGTGGATTTCGAGAGAAACATATTTTTTTTTCCTCTTCCTGCCCTTCAGTAAACTACAGTAGTCCCATGGCTTCTTTAGTGCTGACTGACAGCTCACAGCTGACTTCTGACAGTCAACATATACCTAAATTTTGACCGTCAGACGTGGCAGCTGATAAACACGTGTTTTTGCAGATCATATGGTTCGGCGTAGGGATACATAATTTGATCTGGTAACTTTTCAAAGCTTTTAGCTGTGAGCTGTCAGCTGTCAGCCAGCACCAAAGAAGTCATGGGGCTACTGTAGCCTTAATGTAGTGTATAATGACCTGACAGCTGACCTTGCGGCAAAACTACAAAACTCCAGAACACATGTGCTAGATTTATATTTGACCTCCGGTCGCGTGATCATATTTCCCCATACTATAATATACTGAATTGGCTATGACTTAAAAGAAAGACGAACTCTACACTCAATGAGCATCATAAAGAGAATATTGACTTTCCAAATTCCTATAATCCCTTTCTTCACGTATACGCTCACTTAACTCTAATAATAATTTCAACACTCGATCACAAGAAACCTCATTCATTTTTTTTTCATTCTTCTTCATAATTCCAATCACTATTCAAATTCTTTCACTATTTCAGCTTCTCGTTCATGGAATACCCTAACCAACGATGTAAAGAAATTAGAATTGAATGGTTTCAAGCGAAAAGTCGCAAATAATCGACGTGTGAAAGCTCATTCGTGAGATTGAGGAGTGTGACACGTAATCACACCTTTTGTGTGTGTGTATGTGTGTATGCGTTCTCATATCACGTAATCCTAGTGTATTTTAGCTCTAGTTTTAATACATTGTTTTGTGTTCTTATATATATCATTTTGTTAAACTTAATTTTAATTGTAGTAAGAAAAGGCGGTAGCCTTAAATTTGTCATTAAAGTTGATTATTATTATTATTATTATTATTAATTTTAGGGTTAGCTATCTAATTCCCAAATCTCCTTGGCGGAACCTTATGAGAACCGTAGCTACAAATTTTCATTCGAATTGGTCCAATGGTTTAGGCTCCAGGCTGAGATTAAAAACAGACAGACAGACAAACGGCATCGCGAAAACCAATTTTTTGTTTCAGTAGGACATGAAATGTCGATATTTATCGACACTATCGACACATCGATTTCACTATTTCTCTCTCCAAGGATCAATAGACAGTGAAAATATACCTCACCATACATATTGAGAAAAATTAATGACTAACGCCAATCTCGAAAAAATAATAATTAAAAAACACAATAGATTGGTCACATCCTGTTTGGTCGATTCTATTTGCGGAAATAGTCATTCGGTCTGGTTCCCCTGTTTACTATGCAAACTGTCGCGCACACAAACACACACACACACACGACTCGACGAGTCAAGACAACGAGCCCTCCTCACACACGTCGGGCCACGCAGCTGGGGGGGCTTATGACGCGTCCAGTCGAGTCATGATTCGCAAATAATCCACAGATATATGCTACTGTCCGGGCGCTATGCGGTGTGTGCGCGCACATACCTGCCTGATGACGTCATAAGCGAGGGAATGTCAAGGTGAAAGGTTTAGTCACCGCATTTGCAAACAAGTTAACCTTATCTAACAACTGAAAGAAGTTGGAATTTTTTTTTAATTTAAATTTTTCGCTTTAATCCTCACGACTAGTTGAGGTTTATCCGCAATTTTCTCCAACCCAGTGGTTGCCAAATATTGACTACAGGTCATAACTAGCTTTTTGATTATTTTTTTTAACAAAGGACCCACCTAGCCCACCCGCCTAACACCCCCCCCCTCTCCCGCCCATAGCTAATATTCATCACATGTTTATGGCAATATTAGTCTTATTATTATTATTATTATTATTATTATTATTATTAGCACCGCGTCTTACTACCCGTTCGGGTTGTACGCACTTACGCTAATGTGTAATGGTAGGGTGATTGTGAGATGAAATGGAGGACCTACAGTTTAACGTGGGATCCGAACCACGGTGGAGGCCTGGCATTCCTCACATTCACAATATGTCTTGTCAGAGGTGAAGGAAGGGTTTGGTAATCAGATAAATCTGTGCCGGGACCGAGGATTGAACCCCGGCCGCCAGCACAGAAGTTTGGCATCTTACCCCTAGACCGCCAGGCCACCAATATTAGTCTTAGCATTCTCTATCATACACAAGGGATAAATTAATTTATATCTAAACTAGTTTAATTACTAAAAACTCACTTCAGTGGTCCATTGGTCTAAAGAGTCAATCTCGTGTTTGAATGAGCTGCTGCTGATGATAACCAAGTTCGAAGCCCGGTCGGATCTATTGAGGGTTCCTTCCACGGAAATGCGGGTAGATTACCTCTAAAATACATCCGTCCTCATTCCTACCCCATTGGATCATAGATACCGATAACCTGAATATATATTAAGACGCGGTGATAAAAATAATAACGAAAACTTATAATAAAATGAACAATTAGATTTTTTTAATAATCTATAATTTACTAGTAAAATGATAGGTTTAATAAAGAAAAGTATCGTAAAATTTCAGATAAAATAAATAAAGAGAAGATCTACGTGAGGACCAAAACCCCAAACACCAAGCAAAGGATTTTTATAAACAGACTTTTTAAAGGTTCCCAAAGGTTCATTGGGTTCAAACATGGTGATCGGGCAGGCAATTAAATGGATCCCCCTCAAGACCAATCCATCTTTGAGGAGCCCTTTTAATAACCCTAGAATTAAGTGTTTCTAGAACCATGTTTGTATGAACTCTACTTATTTTTGGTGGATGGGAGAATACGCCCCTAGAATATTTGATACCAATTAATATAATCCTGGTGACCTGGTGGTCTAGGGGGTAAGGTGTCAGACTTCTTTGCTGGGGGTCCGGGGTTCAATCTTCGGTCCCGGCACAGATTTATCTGATTACCAAACCTTTCCTTCCCCTCTGACAAGACATCTTGTGAATGTGGGGAATGCCAGGCCTCAACCATGGTTCGGATCCCACGTTAAACTGTAGGTCCTCCATTTCATCTCACAATCACCCTACCATTACACATTAGCGTAAGTGCGTATAGCCCGAATGGGTAGTAAGACACGGTGGTAATAAGTATAAGAAGTTATAAAGGTGGTTTTAGGTAGATATTAAGTATATGTATCTATATATTGCTNTGCTTTCAAACACAGTGAAGTGGATAAGTGTGTGTGTGTGTGTGTGTGTGTGTCCTTTGCTAACGTTATCACCCTTTGAGAATTGAGTTAAACTATCTGGTGTTACGAAGGACAGTGGGATGGAGGGTGGTTGGGATTTGCCATAGTTTTTTTTATCCGGTGTAGGAAATGAGTGAAAAATACTAGTAAGGGGGAAAAAAAGAAAAGGTTGAAATCTCTTCAGGAAAACCCTAGTGGGAGTCTTCCTTTTGACTGGTGAACCCTTTTTCTCTTTCTTTTTTTTGCTCTCCCTCCCCCTTCTTTACTCTTCCATTTCTTCTCACAAACCAAAGACAGAGAGATTAAATAACTTTGGAATAAAATCTTGATGTAAAAAAAATCTCCTTTTTTTTTCTTTTTGTAGGATTTTTGTTTTGGAGAATATAAGTTTTTTTAAAATTTTTATAGATACCATCTTTATCAACCCAATATTATAAAACCTCGTGAAAGGTTTCAAACAAAGAAATATAAAATTTGCCTCGGGACATTTTTAAACTTTAAGAATAATGAGAGAAAAGTTTTAATTTCAATTAAAAGATGAGGTTTTATCCAGGCTGATTTAAAAAAAAAATTAATCAATGCATATCTATTACGTTCCCACTTCTGCGTAATACTTTTTTTTAATAAAAAAAGGTGTTAAATTTGTCCCAAATAAGCCTAATTGGACTAACACCCTATTTTATATAATAATAGGTTTGTTTATGGTTGAATTTCCTTTAATTTATTCATTGTAATATTTTTTTTTGTTAGCATCAGGTTTTACTACCTTTTCAGGTTATAAACATATCTAATAATTACGCTAATAGGTTAGGGATAGGGAAGGGTGAAAAACCATTAAGTAAAAACCACCTTCATTACATCCAACCACGATTTGAACCCTGACATCCTATTCATAGGCAGTCTAGTCTGTTGCGAGAGTGACTTCTTAGACCATGCGGCCACCGAGACGGGTTACCAAATACAGTAGACTCTGGAAATGTCTCTTGAGTTAGATCAGCTTCAGTTGAAATAGTTTTATATGTAGTTTGTTGGAATTGAAATAGTTTTACTCAAGATGGAGATTGCTGTGGATTTGAACGGACGAGAAACATAGAGAGTTACATAACTTATCCCCCTAGCGCCTCCCATTTTTTCTTGCTCTCTCTTTGACACTTTTTTTTTGTCAAATGGATATTAGTGTTACCGAGTGTGTTGGTAACATTGCTCTGGGGATATGTACTGGATCTGACCACAGGAATAGCGGCTGACGGCCTTGTACGACACAAACGCGCTTAGGAAGATCAGGTGAACTTCGAAACGAAGGGATAAGATATATAATAGTCGGACCAAGATAAAAAGCCACTTTATAGGACGTTGTCTATCTGTGACGTAGCGACAAGTAGAGATAGGGTTCCCCATGTTAATGTCTTAACGTTTTATACGGCGGCTTTTCAAAAGTATAACATTGAAACAAGAGCCACACATTATTAAATAGTTCCAAAAATAGTCTTCTATCATTACAAAAACTTTTTTTGTTGTGAATGTATGTTTTAAACCATTTACAGCTGAGCCTATTAGGTTTATTTAAGAAAATGTCCTGTAGGAGTCTTCCTGACAGGATGTAGATTAAAAAATAAAGTCCTTGAAAGCTAATGTTTATCTAGAATAGGAAACAAGGAAAAATAAAATATTTTTAAAATGCAAGTCAAATGTTGTCCAGGTGAAAATAGTAAAGCGGGTGCTTACACTCGTCAGTGGAAGAGGGGCAGTCTTATCTTAAGGGGAACAAATAGGATTCTCTGGGTAGACTGATTATTTTATTCCCTCTCTCTTTATTTCATACATTGACGTCTAAGTGGGATAAAGCTTAGGTGCAACAAGTCAAGATGCAACGCGCATCGCAAAACTTTAATCAAAACATAACTTATTATAAAAACAAACAAAAAAAAACTGCTACAGTCTTATTTTCATAATAAGAGAGTTAACTGAACACTAGGAAAATTCTTAGATTCATTTTCAAGTATTCATACGTCATGTCTACAGCTGCCACTCTTGATAGATATTATAAATATCTAAAAAATAATTTAATTTACTTTATTATAGTGCTAGCTAACAGTCGGGAGACCTATGATAGGCCAGCACTGAAAAGTACACAAGTACCTTACAAATGCGTATAATTACACGAGAAAATAAGATAATTATAGCTAAATAATTATATATAATGATAAATAGTAACGAAAAATAAAAAAATATAATGATAATAATAAAAAATAACAATAAAAAACAATGAAAAAATAACTAAAGAGTAGTAAAGAAAAAGTATTTTAAAATCGATAACATTATTCAAAAAAATAAATCAAAATGAAATTATCTCTGTCCAACTTAATAATAATAATATGTTATAAATGTCTAATGCAAAAAAACCTGTATTTTATATAAAAAAAAGTTTTTTCTTCCTATTAAATATTGACTATAGCTTATTGTTTGGCACCGGATACTCATAGCTAATACAAAATAAATAAATGAATAAAATAATGACGAAATAGTCTCATCCTCTGATAAAAATAGTTAACCTTCAGTTGCGCGATGTATTGGTCATACCTATAGGCCTACATGACAACCCCAAATTGATTCCTGGTCGTTGCATATCTTCGGGAAAACGTTCAATTTCGCAGAACAAACAAACAGATAATTGTTCGCGGAGTTAAAATAGACACGTTTATGGTCATACTGCTGGAATTAATTAAACGCCAAACAAATTAAGAGAATGTACATCATTAGTCTGGAAATATTTGCAAAGCTCGAATAGCTGTGTCACGGTTGGCTGTTATACGTCCCAGTTCTAACGGAAATAACCATTCTGGTTAGCGGGGGTTCGAGTATTTGACGCGTCAAAAAGGTGTATGACGTTAATTGGTTGGCTGACGTTTTGATGGGGTATGAGGGATACTAGTAACGTGTTTAAGGTCATTTGACTGTCATAGTTACTAGACACTTATAAATTAGAGTTAAGAGTATATTTTTAATAGTGGCTCAAACTAGACTTTCTAAGATAAAAAATTCGAGATCTTTGAGGGGACTGTACATTCTTTCTTAGTTTTATTAGTTTTATTCAATTTTAAGATTTAATTTCATATCAAATAGACAAAAGGAAATACTGAAGGAGTCTAACTAAAAAACTGAATGATTAATAACTTATTTTACAACAAAAAAGTTATAAAATTCCCNCTTATTTATGAATCTATCTATTATAGAAATTCTACCTGAAATATTTCCTATACAAATAATGAATGAATGTTCTTTACTACTCGAACTTATTCAAACTCAACTCGAAATAGAATTTCCTAGTATTTGCACACCCAGAGTTTTCTTACAGTTACGTACCTTTTTATATTTATCTACTCTAAATGAAACTACAGTAGCCCCGTGGCTTCTCTGGTGCTGACTGGCAGCCCACAGCTGACTTCTGACAGTCAGAAGTGACAGCTGCTAAACAAATGTTTTTGCAGATCATATGGTTCAGTGTAGGGAAATATAATTTGGTCTGGTAACTTTTCAAAGGCATCAGCTGTCAGTCAGCACCAAAGAAGCCATGGGGCTACTGTAGCTTGCTATGAGATCAAAAATAATAACATTGTATTCAAGCACCATTCGACTAACGCAATTTTTTGAACTAAAATAGAAACCATGTGAACGAATTAACCTAAAAAAGTTTGAAAGTTGAGGACTTAATCCATCCAAAAATAATCCTTTTTAAATTTCTATCTGAAAAAAAAATTCTACCAGCTCTATTTTTTTATCCCCTCCATTTTATTTACAGAGGGAAGGAGGAGGAAACTATCTCGCTTTGAAGGGGGTGGGAGGATGGAGGGGGGGGGGGA
>CABFVX010003084.1:0-15232 GCA_902151425.1 Timema shepardi
AGAGGCTCCCAGATTATTATTTTTTTGTAATAATCAAGCCTTGAACCGAGCTTTTAGGCAACTGTATTTTAAATTGATTTATTTGTTCATACTGGATTTGTAAAGCTACATGGCTTTGTCAGTGCACAAGGAAGTTACTTGAATTATTATTTATTTCAGTTTAACTGTATCTGAGCTCAAATTATGTGCTTTAGATTAAAAAATTTAACTGACTTTACTACAGCGGTCTCCAACATTTTGTATTTTATGACCACCACTTTTATCTCTGCGGCCATCGCGACCCTTTGATAACATAAAATCGAGCAAATCCTAGTTTTTAAGTTTTTTCACTGTGTATTACTACCAGCCCGGACTATCTAAAGTTAACTACAGCAGTGGGATAGGTAAAATTTAGACAAAATGTACCCTTATTTATTTGGAGGGATATTAAGATAAACTAGCCTTAGCCAGAATTTAAATCTTTACTTCACCTTCACCAACAAACCAAACCAAAAAACATCCGTATGTCCACTAATGTTTGTTTTATTTATTATAAATTGCTTATATTAATGATTATATGTGACTAATATGTAGTAAAAGAGAATCAACAAGCCCGGACGAAGTTGGGGGATGAATTTTTATGATGCTAGCAGCCAGAGTAAACAAGTCAGCAAGAAGCTATCAGAATGGAATAGCCAAAAGGAACCTAAGCAGTAAATAGGTCGTTTTTAGCGTTTTAACAACATACATTTCTATTAGAATTACTCATCTTCCTATATTCATTAAGACCACTGAAGTAAATATAGAGATAAAACCTCTATCTTGTGACCCCACACAAAACACACCTTGACCCCCAGATTGGAAATTGCTGGACAGCAAAGTTGGAATCAACATTTAATTAGTAAGCTCCTTGAGCTGTAGAGCTCGCTCGTCACTAACAAAATTAGCAATTTGGCCATGTTTATTTAAAAACATTTTCAACTGTAAAATAAAGCAATAAAAAAATTGAATTTATCAATATTTCTACAGTATCTTGATACCTGTCTACCAATCTCCTGATTCATAACCTCATCGAAGTTGCCCTAAAATGGTGATACTGGTATGTGAATAAACTATTCAAAACATATTGTAATTTAGCGCGTGAGGGTGAAGGGGCTTTCTCTGACATTTTATTAAATAACTTAAGGCAAATTCAACATAGACACTCTAAAAACATGGTTATACGAAAGTTCATGCAAATCGAATACTTAATAACGAATTAAAAAATGTATCCCAAATTTGAAAATGTTAAAAGTTAAAAAATCTTATTTTTTGTTTAATGTAGTCTGCTTAATCAAATTAAAAATTATTAGAGTTGTAACAATGTAACACAGCCCTATTACTCCTCTTTCTTCATTGTTGCTATAAGCTTATTTAAATTGTTTTCATGGAAGCCTTTTTTAATAAACAATTAAACAAGATAATCAGTTTTATTTAAACTAGTATGGATACTTGCTAGAAAAATTAGTGTATTTCAGAAGTAAAACATTAACACTAACCTCAATGTTCTCATTTCATCAGTCAGAGCTTTCGATAAGAAAACAATAGAATGTTGCGTAACATTCACTGCATTTACACCTTCAAAATTTTATAAAGCCGTAATTAAGACATTGGTAATACAACATTATAATTTGAATCATAAAAATGTGACAGTCTAGCAGCCATAAAAGTCACAACTAAAAAATATTAAACAATAAACAAAACATTGGCTCACAACGCTGCCACTTCAAGCATTGCTGGCTGAGTGGAATTTTACCATAGGGCAGCTCATGCATGCTCCCTTATGATTTGTTTCCATACCGCATTCGGCATACACTGACAGGCCGCTGTCTCTCTCTACTGATAATAGCACTACTAGACTACTTGATTAACTAATCTTTCTACAATCTACTACAGAAGGAGTCTCCTTTCAATGTTTGATGATTTTTTAAGTTGGAATTTTTTGTAGATTAGGAATCAACTGTTGGAAATTTTTAAATTTGTTTGTCTAGTGATTCTTTTTATTTTGACCCTTGCCCAAGGTAGTTAGTTTACTGATGAGTGATTTCTTAAGTGCTCGAATTTTTTTCGAAAACGATGCTAATGATTTTGTTTGAAATTTATGTTTGGGGAATGTGTGACATGAAAAAAACTGTATATTAGATTTTTTTAGGGGAAAATGCATTTTAGGTTAGTTTATCGAAGACGGCTTTTTTTAAATTTGAATATTTTAAGAAAATGTTTTAGTGATTTGGTTCAAAATGGATATTTGCTAAGTTTATTGTATTATAAATATATAATTTAAAGGAAATGTAACAAAACTTGCGTTGAGGGAAAGTGGAAAACACTTTATTTTAAAACTTCCCTCAACTCACCCGGATGGAATTAAAGTCTTGATCGCCCAATCATCAACAAGTTGGGTTTAACGAGCTTTACGTTTAATTAGCGTGCCCAAAGATGGGGACTACTAATAACATTGATGTTTCAAAAGGCAAACACAATAGACGTGTTTATCAAATAAACAAGCCTACTTTCACACAACAACGACAACAAAAATCCTCTACACAAATATAAACATAGTATTTAATTTTTGTCAGAGAAAAAACTAAAGCATCCCGTTTATTTTATATTAAATGTCGGATTGAGAGCAAAGAAAAGGGGGAGAACTTTTAAGGCATTTCTAATTACTCTCACCCAAGTGAAAACATAACAATTGGAGTGAGCTCTAATTGCGCCAAAAATAGGACCAATAGCCATGGCCATAGTCAGGGGCCTGGGGGATATGACCCCAAATCAAGTAAATAAATAAAAATACTTAACAAAAAGAAATAAAATGTTCATTTCTGAATTGATTCCGGTGACCAAGAGGTGATAAGTCACTTTTATAAGTCTACTAGTAAAAAATAAAAGCCACATATATGTCCACTCGAATCAATAATAAAATTGTTGATTTATGTGAGGCTGTTATCAAAGATGACATTATAGAAGATGCGAAAAAGGTGTAAGCCTTTCACCTACTGGGCGATGAAACAGCTGATATGTCAGGGAAAGAGCAGTTGTCCATCGTCTTGCACTTCTTCTACGATCAGAAAATGAAATGTCGGGGGGATGTTTATGGGTATTATTGAGCTCCCTGCCTTCCTAAAATTGCAACAGCAATAGACAAGTTCCTGGAAGAAGAAGGACTTGACGCGGAGAAATTTGTAGGCCAGGGTTATGGCTGGAATGGACGGTGGCGTGCATATAATTTTAAGAAAAATGTATGAGAGAGCTACGTTTGTCCATCGTGCATCAAACTGAAGCTTGTAGTGAATGACTTAAACAATGAGCAGTGTTACAGAAATACGCCACACCATCTCCACTATTAGGAACTTCGTGACGTACTTCAAAGAGTCAATGTTCAGACGAAAATACGCTCCAAACATTCTAATTTTCTGTGAGACGCAATGGTTCCAAAAGTATAAAAGTATTGCAGTTTTCAACGAGCATTTTGTGAGCATCTTTGAAGGGTCGGCAACACGAATAAACACGCATTTCAGCTATATTCTGCTGCCACAAAAGCTTAATATATCGTTGTTGTCGCTCTGATAGACAATTATTCTACCTTATTGAAACCTGTGGTAAAAGTTACACATTCTAAAAGCCATGGCCTGCTCCAATGTTCACATCACATCACATCACATCAAACGGGTTCCTGTAGTGATTGATAACAACTCACCACTATGATGTAGAGTAAGTTGCTACAGAGCTCGCAAAAAATGCCTCCAAGATTACCGAGGAAGATAGTGTGGAATTGACGGTGAAGAGATATTTTGGAAGATTGCAAAATCTCTCCAACCCTCCAGCGTCCAACCCTTTAGAATACTAGAAAATTTCCCTAGCAATTCCTAAAGCAGGAAACCCATTGCAACCACTCGGAGCCGCTCCGATCAGCTCTTATCGGCACCGTATAGCTCTGTAATTAACCAATTATGACCTCCCAGAACGTCACGGCACCGGTAAAAATACTTCAGTTGCACTGGGAAGTTAATCGGAAGAGGAGTTTATGATAATTGCAGTGGTTTGTGCAGAAAAAGAAGCGCGGAAAAAAGTGTTCCACGGAAACACAAATTCAGGGTGCACGATATATTTAAGAAAATAAGTTCATCCATACTCATATTTATACAAATAATTTAATTAAAACACAAATCACAAACACTAAACACAGTAAAAACAACAAATTACACATGTTATGTTAAGTAGCACGTGGTCAGGGCCGTACTGGCCGGTTGCCTCAACCGGAAAAATTTCCCCCAAGAGTATTCTGGCCGGTGTGGTGCCTAGACGTGCAGGGCGCTCATAGTGGGTTACGTTGCATTGAAAAAAATATAGAGCAAAGTGGTCGGTGCCGAGCGGGCGATGCTGTGCGGTGCCGTTGCAATGGGTTTTGTGCTTTACTTGGACTCGTTAGTGTCTTAGTTGGATCAATGTTTCCAAAAAAACATTCACTTGCTTCTACACTTTTTATGTTAGAGATTATTATGTTAGAGATGACCGTTCAAGACCTTAAGATGAAAACCAAGCAGTTCTCGAGTTTTTATTAGTTGCAAGAATTGAACTCCGAAGCTGAACAATAACACATCATTAAGAAGGAGAAGAAACTCATTAAAGAGCAGTTAAAAGTGCTGGACATAGCAGACTTTGTAAAAGAGGCGTAAATCTTTTACCTTACCACAAAAAAAGGCTCTGCTAATCTCTCTTGCTCATCCATGCACCACTTGTACTGTAGTGTGGTAATTCAGTACCTTGCGGAGAGTTAAGACCTGGTTAAGGTAAACGATGGCCGGGGAACATCTCACTGGGCTATGCTAACTGAGTGTGCACAGTAAAACTGTATGGGAAAAAAGGAGAAATTTGGGAAGGAAGTGCTAAAACGATTTTAAAAACATACTTTTTTTAAAGATTTTTTTGCTAAGATGTTCTTTATAATTTTTCATCCGAGAAAACTAGTCTAAGAGTAGATCTTTGTGTAATTTTGCATGCAAGAAAACTAGTCTTAGATTAAATCTTTCTGTGATTTTGCATCCCTGAAAACTTGTTTTAGCTTGGATTCTTTTTAAAAAATAGATGAAAAGAGGCACGTTTATTGTTGTAATTTTGTCAAATATACTCGATAGCAGTATGAAAAGTACTATCTCATGTTAATTATTAATTCAACTTCTTAGTTTTCAAATTAATAAAGATTTGGACAGATTTTTCTGAGCAACTGCATGGACGTAGCCATGGTGGGGCAGGTGAGGGTTTGAAAATGGTTCACTAAACTCCGAACTTGAATTGTGCCACGTCCAGTTGGGGTAGATGAGGTGTTCCAAAATAGACAAACATCAATTCTAAAAACCTCTCATCGTATAACTTCCCCCCTCCTCTAATCTTACCTAGCTTAATTTAACCTGACCTATTTTGGTAATTTTTAAATAAATAAATATATATATATATATAATGTTTTAATACACGTTCGGTTTCTGTAATGCATTAATCACGCTAATGGGCTAGTCATGAGGCAGGTAGAATTTTAGAGGAACTGTACAGGAACTAACGTAAAGAGAGTGGAAAACAATTTTAAAAACATTTTTACCACTCTCTACCGGGATTAGAACCTTGATTTCTTCGTCTGTGGCATTCCAATCCAGCACGAGTGATACGTAATAGCCCGCGACAACCAATACGGGTGTGGAGAAATCCGAAATCAAGTTCCTGAACTATAATAATTGTAGAGCACCCGAAACAGATATACACCACGATCACGACCAGAGCGAAGGCCATAGGTAACCATAGGTCAAATTTCACTAGAAACGCATACACTCTTTCTGTTTGTTTGCACTCAGTCAGACACGCATGCTTCGTTATTTTGTGCGCGGCCAACAATGCGACAGGTGGATGTTTTTAACAATCCAGTGGTCCCGCGTAGTGTTCTCAGATGAAACCGCCAATTTAATGAAAGATAAGTCTACTGTGAGTAAACCGAAAACACATCTACTTTGTTGTTCAAATGTCAAAGTCATTTTTCAAATCTCACGGACTTTATTATTCAGTAATAAATAAAATGGCATTGGTTATTTTATGTAACGTAAGTTAACGAGCGGCAAAATGTAATAAGTTCTATTATTTTTGGAAATAGTGGGTGTCCTTCAAGGATTAGGGAGGAGAGGGTCATCTTTAGTGAAAAACCGCCTGACGCTTCTAAACGTGACAATGCTAAGTGAGTCATCAAAATATAATATAGAAATATTTTAAGAGTTACAATATATAATCAAAAGGAGGAGACGTTCTCTGAACTGACAGAATGTAATAAAGTAATAAAAAAAACAGCCCGAGATCATGCGTCTGTGGCTACGTGGACCAAGCATCAAACTCGTGTTGTCTGGTTTTCCGAGAATGGAGAGTTTGGTGGTTTGAACCCCGCCTAAGTGTATTGAATGGTATGAATGGTTAGGCTAATTTAATCTATATACACATATATGCTTTTCGTCTGAGCTGAGGGGACAAACTAGAACTATAGAGAGCTGTAGGAACTTTGAATGAGTGTATGAATGAATGTGAAAAAAAATTCCACTTATATAATTTTTTAAATTATTTTTACCATTATAATTTTTTTTAGTATGTGAATATATTTCCAATATAATGGGTATTGTTTTTAATCTCTGGTTAGCGCTTTTACTTTAGCAGATTTATTATTATTGTTATTATTAAGACTGCCTGTTTGATAAACGTTCTCCAAAAGGTGACCCTCCTTGGTCATGCTAAGGCGGAGTGTTTTGGGAATTAAAAAGAATGATTATATAATTAAGTTAAGGCCCACCTATATAATTGGCTTCTTATAAAATTAATAGCAATTATAACTTAAATTTGGTTTACAAAACCTTAAATTATCCCAAGAGAGATTTAATATCTTACAAATATATTTTACCACGAGACATCACCAGTAAAACTTTCCTTTACCTCTTTCGCCCCCCCCCCCTGTCCTATTCCCCCACCCCCAAAAAATAAATTGGTAGGGTCTTGCTATTAGTTGGTTATTGCACTATTAGCAGCGCTGAAGTTGGACATGAAAGATGTTTCTTGGAAAGAATTTAGCGTTTTTATGAAAAAATAATAATAAATAGTAAAACTGTTTAAAAAAACTTATCTTATCATAATCACACATACCATGAATATTTTGCCTTTACTTCCTTATGACAAGATGACTTTTTCTCTGCTAACGAGAGCGAACAATGGGCCGTGTTTCCATGGAAACAAGAATGTCATGGTACAAATACCAGGAAAATATGTCGAGTACACTCGCCTTGGAATATCCAAAGACCTCTCTAGTTATGAGTATATATGTGAAACAGAAAATTTTCCAAAACGGAATATGTTCAACGATTATTTATGTAAAATAATTTCAACTGGCAAAATGGATAGTAGTAACAGCAGTAATAATAATTACTGATAATGGTAGTAGTAGTTGTAGTAGTAGTAGTAGTAGTAAATAAACATCTGTTTTGGTGGCCGCATGGTCTAACGCGCTACTCTCGCAATAGACTAGACTGCCGATGACATGGAGATCGGAGTTCAATCTCGGTCATGTGCACTGAGGCCAGTTTTATGTAAATGGTTTTACACGCTCAGGCAATTGCGGGTGCAACTCCTCTAACATCAACCTTCCCCATCTCTAACATATTAGCGTAATTAATACATAAGCGTATAACCCGAAAGGATAGTGCAGTAAAGAAACAATGAATTCTAGCCTTCATAAATCATATTTCAATTTGTTATCATCAATAAGTTAATTAAAATAATTTTAAGGCTGGCCTGAATTTGTCTGCCCCCTCCCCCCCTCCCCATCCTTCCTTTTTACCCTTCCCCCTCCTCCATTCCTCCTACCCGCTTCTCATAACCCACTCGTCTATTAACACACTATATTTTGAGTTATAATAGGCTCTAAGTGTTATTTATACAATTTAACCCCTCCACCACAAGCCTATATTGCAGAAAATTTGCCGGTTCAAAATTTACCAGAAAATTTTCATCTCTAGTGATGAGGTATGCCCACTGTTACCACTGATATAATCTTAAAATGAGAGGAAATATTCTACTTTTCTAGACAGGAGACGGTCAATTCATACAATAGGAATGTACTCTGGTCTCAAACTAAACTGTATAAGAAAAAAATGCATAAGGGAGAGTGTTTCCACAAACTAGACATGATACTAAACCTGTTGGGATCTCTGTACTGTGAATGTGTGCAACGCCCATAGTGGTGTGGTTGAGTCACAATCTACAATAGACCCATTGTATTGGCTTTAGATACACAATAAAATATATTAAGTTTGTGCATCTCCTACTCAGTTACACGTAACTTTATATTGTCCAGTTTATGGAATAGTTTAAAATTAATTTATCTTGGTTTTATATCTATTTCAATTTTACTTGTGAATTTTTTTTATCATTTCTTGATTTTAAAAAACTACCACCTTGAAAAAGTATGTTTGTTATAGTGAGTCCTTGTCCATTTTTAGATTTAAGATTTTTTTTTAAATGTTTTGGTAATGGGAGTGTTTTACGGTGCTGGCATCTGGTAATACTTTCTAAATGTTCACACCTCTCCACTGGTATTTAATGTTCATACAGGCTAATTACATTCGTGAATAAGAGGACTAAGGAGTTGTGCTTGGCAACCACTGACAGTGAGATCGGTGTTCGAATCTAAGCAGAGTTCCATTAGGGTATTTCTCCATATGTTATTTTTGCTGTAGAATTTTCTCACACTCATACAGATGTGTTACCTACACAATTTTTTACTCATCCTTTCTACTTACATCAATTCATTCATAATGAGTGTGTTGAGCGAAATATAATATTAATATATTAATGGCTTAGTTATGTGGAAAACGAATTTATCCTACTCAACAACAATAATTTGTCACCAAGCAAAATATATCAAATTCAGTTCACAATAATATAGGTTTGTGCTTCCATGGGAGTTAAAGAGTTTTTTTCACACAATATCTTACTAACCATTCAACCCAATCAGTATTTCACTATAGCCTACTAATGAAGTTGGATGATTTTGGTCGTCAGAAAAAATCCCAATACACTTTGACGGGATTTTCACCTCAACCATCATCGGGAACTAGAATAAACAAAACGAGACTTCATCTGTGCGTCCACCAATAATATTTGGACTGAGCTCAGGTGACAATACTAGAGCTATAGAAATCTGTAGGAACGCATGCGTGAAAAACAATCAAATGGTATATCATGGACAAAAGTAGATGCAGCGCTATGATAATCTCTACTACAGGTTACAACTACTTTATAAGAGAGTGACTATACTTCTATTCTACGTGAAGGTTGTCGACATTACGAAAGAAGAAAATAAATGTGATAAAATGGTATTTATATGGTGATTAATTCTTCAAAGAGAACAGTTGCTATCCGAAAATTTGATAACCGTAAACATTTTAGATCTATGTTATTTAATTGTAAATGTGGCTTTACTTGTTGTGACTGACTTAAAAATTCAAATGTTGAGATATTTCGTAAAAAAAAACTAATAAAAAACTTGCTTTAGCAAGAAACTGGTAAAATAGTTTGATTTAAAAATAAGTTTAGGCCTACTAATCGTATGTTACAAAGACTATTTGGCAAAATTACCGGCAACATTGGACCTGAGGTCCAAGGCGTTTGACTCTCATTACAAAAGGTCACCGTTTACGGGAAGTCTCGGATTTCGAATCCACCCAGAGTGTTTTTGGGTTGTTTTCTTAAGAACTTTATGCCTTTATGATTTACTCATTCCCTCTCTCCACTAATTCAGGTGCACTTCCTCCAAAACAACCCTTCTCAACCCCAACCTTTGGTTTAAATCATTAATAGCCAAGCAGTGTTAGACAAATTGGGATGTTATAGCAAAGTGTTTTCATCAAATGATTGTTTTACTCTTTTTTTTTGTGCTCAGTGTCTTACGAATATGTACACTAAACGGATAGGGAGGAAGGTAGAATTAATCTCTGTTTGCACGAAGGGAGATAGGGTGAGGGACCATTATGGAAACAACATCTCAGTAAACTTAGCCAGGATCAGAACCCGAACATCCACGTCACCAGTAAACCAGTATGGACGGGAGTGACGCCTTTGTCCACGTGCCCACCATTGCAAGCTTTACTCAGTTGTATCGAATAAAGATGTGTCCGGTACTTAGGGAAATATCCTCCTTTTAAATACTGTATTAATCATGAGAATTGTAGTTCAGAAGCTTCAAAACCACTATCCACTATCTTCGAATTTTTTGTTGTGGTTATATTTAAAAAATAACTTTGTTTGAGAAAAGCCTATTATATGTTTATAACCATCTATTTACTCCCAAAACTACGACATTTAATGTGAAAATACCCTTGAAACTGAGCTAATTTATCATGTTTTGTGATTTCTTAGATAGTTAATTTTAAGTTATTTAAGCCCATAAATGCATGTGGGTACAATTCAACCCCATATTAGTTTGAAAAATTTGTTAAAATAACAAACAATAAGATTCTTAACTAATTCAAAGTTTCTGGACGTTTCCAACAAGTCTCAGCTCTACGATATGGCCCTCCTAGCCTCAGAGTCCCAAGTTCTGACAAATGGCCCCCAATTTCACCTCTTTTTTTGACCCATTTTTCTTCTTTTTTTTACTGACTATACCTGAAATGTATTCAGGTTGGTAGAAAGAAGACTTAGTAAAGGCTGTGTCTGAGAAGATACAAAAAGAGGGAGAACAAGCGCTTTATTTCACACGTTTATAAGTTCCTGGAGAGATCCATCTCACTTTTCATCCCCCTCACTCAGCATTTATAATTTTTTTACTTTTCTAGCCACCTTATTCTCAGAAAAACATACAGCCGCCCCTCATCTCCCACTTAGCCTGAACACCTTTGAATCTTTCTACACTTTGTCATAGGAAGACATGGGGGAACAAAGGAGGGAATGTAAATATTACACCTACTTAAAATATAATGTCTCTATTATGTTCCCTCGTTGAGTTATGGGAGTCACTCGAATATTGACTCGTTGGTAATGAAAGAAGGGCAAACATATTGTATGCTGGTGACTCGTCTACGGAGAACAAACATTCAAACAAAACCTTGTGTGCGCGTCTTGACCATTCATTCAAGAAATAGTGTCGGAGGTTCTTTTGCAAAGATTTTTTTTTTTTTTTAGTATTGGGAAAGGAATGCAGAGTATTTATTTTTCCTGTTGATTTACGAACTTTGGTTTGAACGTTTCCCGGAAAGATGTTTTTTAAGCATAATAGCGTAGTTTTAAATTTTAACATCACTGGCTACTAAACGAGAAACAGGATAGCTTATTTCAAAATTTAATAATAACTTGCATCAGCGAGATATCTTGTAAAGAGTTATTCGCACGAGGACAGAGGCTCTGGTTTCATATGGTTTGTTTTGTTTATGAGGGAACGGCTGGGGCTAAAACTCGATATATTTGACAACTCAATCTCCCACCTTATCTCCACGATATTGCCGATGCATTATCTCTCAATTTTACTTTATCTCCACAATATTGCATTTGTATTCTCTCTCAATTTTACCTTATCTCCACGATAGTGCCTGTGTATTATCTCTCAATTTTACTTTATCTCCACGATATTGCCTGTGTATTCTCTCTCAATTTTACCTTATCTCCACAATATTGCCTTTGTATTCTCTCTCAATTTTACTTTATCTCCACGATAATGCCTGTGTATTCTCTCTCAATTTTACCTTATCTACACGATATTGCCTGTGTATTCTTTCTCAATTTTACCTTATCTTCACAATATTGCCTTTGTATTCTCTCTCAATTTTACCTTATCTACACGATATTGCCTTTGTATTCTCTCTCAATTTTACCTTATCTCCACGATATTGCCTGTGTATTCTCTCTCAATTTTACCTTATCTCCACAATATTGCCTTTGTATTCTCTCTCAATTTTACTTTATCTCCACGATAATGCCTGTGTATTCTCTCTCAATTTTACCTTATCTCCACAATATTGCCTTTGTATTCTCTCTCAATTTTACCTTATCTCCACAATATTGCCTGTGTATTCTCTCTCAATTTTACCTTATCTCCACAATATTGCCTGTGTATTATCTCTCAATTTTACTTTATCTCCACAATATTTCCGGTACATTCTCTCTCAATTGTGCCTTATTCATCCCTATACCAAAAGTGTAAATACACGAATGGCCCAAGCAGGTATTGATGCACGTAAAAAACAAAAATAATAATTTCTCACTTGGTAAACTTTTTTATTGTCGTATATTAATTAGAATTGGTTTATTCTGTATAAAAATAGTTCATAAACTCTATTGACTTACGACCCACTTAAATTCAAATAAGGATTTTGTGGCTTAGCAAGATTTAGTTTTCTTTTGGTTTTTCTTGTACATGTGGTCAAGTTTAAAGGTCCAGAAACATTTATTTTCGTAATTTTATGCACAAAATGTTGAGAGTAAGTTATCAGAACATATAATATACACACTATCAAAAGATAATAATTTTTTAATTTGTCAGTCTTCATTTGTGCAAACAAAGTTGAAACACTATACACGAGATTAATGACGTTGTTTGGATTTAGAAAGTAAGTCTATGATTGGATTAAACGATGTAATCAATATATCAATTCCAACACAAATGCTATTAAGTGTATATTTGTATAGCGCCAATTATACAAGCAAAAACTCACTTGAGAGTTGTAGAATCGAAAAAGTAACTTCTTGGTTGGACAAGTCTGAGTCAGGCCGGACTTGTAACCAAAAATGCAGATAGTCTGCTTCGGGAAGAAATAACTATACTAACATGCCAGGCATTCTTTTGGACAAATTAAATAAAGTTTAGCTCATAGTTTTCGCAGACCACCAATGGGAGGCACTGATTCATGAGATAAATGACGATAAGAAAGAAAAATACATTCGCTTTTCTGCTAAGATAATATTTTAAAATTGAAAGATACTCGATGAAATATCATAATTTTTCTTAGTGTACGTGCTTTTTTTTCCCACCATGTCTTACAGTCCACCCAAGCTTTTTTTTTAAAAAAAATACTTCATTGAGGTATAGAAAAGTAAGGCATAATTTGAAGAGAATGTACTCGTATTTGCATGAAGGGAGAGTGGGAAACAATATTACGGGGAAACACACTACTCACGGCCGTTATTTAAACCACAACTCTCCGTCATAGGTAAACCCATACTAGACAAACCTGACATTTAGACCACGTGACGACAGGTGTGGGTTAAAGGTTACTAGACTTATTGTACAAGTGCAATAAAACATTTACCTCGCATATATGAATAGCCTATTAATTTGAAAATGTTTAATGATGTGGTAAAGTTTCAGAAGCACTAGTAAAAGGGCTGAAATCGGTCTAGTGTGAAATTTAGCTGGTCTTTATAACATACTTAAGGACAAAAACTGTGGGTTTTTCAAGTAAGTGGGTTGTTAACATGGATGAATTCAGGAGTCACTTAATTTCACTTGGATAGGGCTTAGTTTTCAATAAATAATTATCAGGCAGTTTGACTTAGAGACTAGATTTTAAAACTCTTTCAAATGAAAAACCGTTATTGATGCATATAGATTAAAAACTGTTGTCATTTGAAAGCTCCATAATCTCGTACCTTAAGTTTTATTAAGAATAACTTTTTTTGCAAAAAAAAAAAATAATTTAATATTGTTTAATTTACTTTGATACACATCTCAACAGTAAACAGTTATTGAATATATGTAATGGGGAATTCATAATCAAAGCATGACTGTCTTCCTTTATTCAAAAAGGGTCTAGTCGAATGCCAATATGCTAGTGATCAAAATATTCTAGAACCTTTGAGATTTTTATGCGTTGTAATTTAAAATAAATTAATTTAATGAAGCAATGTTTGGTTTATTTTGACCAATTAATAGACTATTATTTGTTATAAAATCTGCAAAAATATTTTTTAAGAGATGGTTTCTAATTTAAAATATTGCTCATATTAAAATTGATTTTTTTTATATATATTTATCACATTAAAATGTAAGTAAATGGTATATCAACATGTTCCTGACCAGTTTAATAAGTATAAAGGTATTTTAAAAAATTGACGTAAACATAAAGCTAGATCAACTTCAACGACGCTTAGCGTGAGAAATCCCACATATAAGATTAAGGTTAAAGTTTAGAGGAAGCTTTAACAAACAACATCATGGCTTGATAGGGTTACAAAATAAAATTTTAAAATAATTTGGGATTGCTTTAGGAGTTTTTCAGGTTGTGCATGAGTGATAATAATAATTTTTAAATGTCGTTACATAAAAAAAAAAATTAGCCCCACATCTTACTACCTGTTTGAGTTATGCGTAGATGTACTAATGTGTTGGGGATGAGTTAAATTGAATGTAAAGAAAGTGTACCCGCATTTGTGTGAAGGGAGCGTGGAAAGCGATTGAGTAAAAGCCACCCTCAGTACACCCAACAAGGATTCGAACAATGATCTCCCCGTAATAACCAGCTTAGTCTATTGCGAGCGTTAAATTTATTAGGAAGGTTCACTAAGTGATATTAGAGACAACTTATAGTGACCTTTTTGTCTTCAAAATTATTGTGTTTAATTTAAATTAACAATACTAATCATTCCATCAAATGTTAAAATAATATAAGTAAATCAACTACTTATTTCTTAGTGTAAAAAAGTATATCAAAGCTGTATGAATATGTTTTTAACCAATTAGTTTTTATTTATAAATTACAACCAGTGATATGATTTCACAAACTTTTACAAACAAGACTCCTGAAAAAAAAATTGTTTATTGGAAAAAAGCTTATCCAAGTCATTAAAATGTTAAATTCTGGTTCAGTTGATGTTTTGACTCAAGTTAATGCTATCGTGATAGCAAAAATGTTTGTGTAGAGCCTCAGTTTTCTATGAAACAATTTTGAATAGACTTGACTCTACAGTTAATAACCAAACCCAGAAACTTGCTGGTTATGCGGGATTGAAGATGAGTAAAAGACCAGTGAGTATTTATAAAAAGGTGATACAAGAACACAGAAAAGACCTTAAATGCAGCAACATATGCCCATAAAAGCCAATGTATGAAGAGCTCTCCGGCTAAAAGACATGGTAATGATAGGAAACAAAAATACCTTATGTACCATGAATGGTGGGTTGCATACACCACCCCCTCACACCAACC